>JABUQX010132118.1:0-36091 GCA_015478945.1 Trachelipus rathkii
AAAAGAGAGGATAGAGGAGACAAGCCGGTAAGCACTCAAACTCATAGCTAGTAGATTTACTAGAGTATTACAGTGGTTTATGTGTGCGTTGTGGCGGATATGCAACTGAGATGCACATAAGTCGTCTGTACGGCACCCCCCAAGCATCTCTATGTTTTGTGTTAGATAACATCTTCTGACGAAAACCGTCGATAATCAATACCCCTACGCGGAATAATATCAATATCATTGTAATACTTAATTTTTTTTAAAGGCTGAAAGAATGAAGATTCCCGTATCATAGCAGACGTTAAATAATTATAATACTATGTATATACTTACTACTCTGGTGTGTTACTCGCACGTGCAGTACACTACCATTAGGACAAAAGCTGCTACAATCGGTATTGTAACCCTCGTATGCATCTTATCTCATCTGCACACGTGGAGTGAGATAAAGAATAGCAGCATGTAAGAAACCTGTGCTTTACAAAAGACAGTCGCAGCATTTAAAAAAAAAATTCAAACGAGAACTCCGCGCGACTTCCAGCTTATACAACCCAAAGAATCTTCCCCCATAAATGCGCGCCAAGAATCTATAATCGACAGGAAGGATAGATGACACCAAGTTCGCCGTCTCTAGATATTTACCCGGAAGAATATCGGTGGGGGACATGGATGTTTCTCGTTAGTCGCATCCCGTGAAGCGAGAGGACAGCCCTCAAACGCATAGTCGTGGTGCACTTGACCTATACGAGGTCCAAGCCCACGCAAAATACAGGGCTAACTAGCACGATTTAGTCAGGTGTGGACCTGAAAGAGAGCATTAAAAGATCCCAGTAAACTCTCAAAAGCGATCATGCATAAATGGACATAATTGAGATACGTAAGTAGAGGTATAAACTTATCCGAAGCCCAGAGAGCTCAATACTCCGATTCAGTCATCATTAGATCGAATCTTCATTGGGCTACCTTATATCGTCATCGATAACATTCCGAACCTCCTAACTCTTATTTACTAATTCAAATCAGTTACCGATGGTATTAGCACTTTAACACTTTCCTCAGATATCAATCATTGGCCGGTAAAGTCTGGACCCAGAATCTACCACCCCTTGCGTCTGATAAGCCGGTTAAAGTCAGTAGTAAGCATCGTATGATTCGCATAAACGAGAACGTCGTGCGTAGTCGATAAATAAGTTCAAAGTCAACATCACCTGTAAACGGCCCCCCATAAATGCGCAAGAAAACCTGAGTAACTGAAGAGGAATAGGACATGATTAGCATAACGTCTGCCGCCCGTATAGGAAGAATAACGTAGGTATAGGATTATTTAATCACGTAAGCGCACCTGTAAACAATACAGTCCTTTGTGAAATCCCCGTTATCCCTTTAAAAAAATGCCAGCAGCAAAATTACATGCGTTAACAATAGCACGATTTATGATCATGGTGTGACTGAAAGAGATGCAATAAGACACGAGCACTCTAAGAGCTGAATGCCAAAAGGCATTGAGATACCGAAGGAGGTACTTCCGATCATCGATCGCTACATACCGGATCGCTATGATTAACGATTACTTATTCGTGTAGACTACTCTCTACGCAGAGTGTAACATTCCTAAATCCTTCTTTATTTACAATCTCAGTCCCTGATGTGAATAAGTACCTTTATCTTATCTCAGTTAACTCAACGTTCACCACTTACAGCGTCTGAACCTCAGTTTTCCTCTAACTAAAAACGCTAGTCGCTGCTGCTGTGTATTTGACATTACATAGATTAGCTGTATGCTTGCTTAACATTGATCGTGTCTAATCCGCTTCGCTTATAGTATGAGTCTTTTCTAACTCACTTGCGAGTTCAACGCTGCAATTACGAATACGCTCTGCTTGCATTTTATGTTATTGTAAAAATTAAGCACAACAAAGTCCGTATTAGCGGCAAAGCCTTCTCGTAGTAAGCATAACCGAGTAACGGCACAGGCGCCTCGCACCGCTGGCGACATACCCCACTTCACCTGAAATTTAGATCATAACTCCAAAGCACAGATCTAGTAACACTACTCCCCGCTCCCCACCACCAAGTTAGTTAATGTAAAGTAGCTGGGCTATTTGAATTATTCTTCTAGACTAAGAGTGGATGGGGTATAGGGTAACGGCTTGTAGTGGATGATAGTGGGGGGGGCCATATATATTCATCTCTATGGGATTATATATAATATCATACCTCCAGTGAGTGATGTTATAGTATTTCTGATATAAGATATAATATCAAAGTTAGGTATATATTTATTTATATATATACTATCTAGTATATATAGGTATACATATGGCATAATAATAGTATAATAGAATAGAGTCTAAACGTGATATATAATCCTCCAGACCTCTCTCAGGTGTAACTTATTATTTAGGAGGAGTACATTTGTATATATCGGAATTTTGAATCTTTATGTATCCTTCACTGGAACCCCGGAATTAACTAATAATAGATTATAGACAGCTATCTATAAAATAAATTGTTGGAAGGATTTATTTTAGCCCCTTAATCCATAGCCCGATCCCTTTTAACCCCAAACTATATGGTAGGCGCCCTCTGTGTAATACTTCACTAAGCACAGCTGTGATTACATAACACAACAACATATAATCTATTGAAGATATAAGTTATCTAAGATAATAGACGTATAAGGATAATAAGATATTGTCATTAAATTCAAATTTAAAGTCCCAATTATATATACCTATATATATATATACTATATATAATATATATATAATATATATATATATATATCTATATATACTCACTATATATATATAATATATATTATATCTATATATATTATATATATATTATATATATTATCATAATTATTATTAGGGATGTACCAATAGTATCGGCCATTTTTTGAGTATCGGTATCGGTTAAATATCGGCCGATACTTCTTACATTTTTGGTGAAAAAATTAGAGAACTTTTAGCAATTCCAATAAATAAATCTATCTTCGATATAAGAATAGTTAAGTACTAGGTATGTTTTATTTTTCCTCGATTTCCTTTTTTAACGGTTAGATTTTTAGCGTTCTTCCAACTTGGGCTTTTTAGCCGTACATTTACCTATTTGAAAGCCATTATTGTAATTTATACCAGATTTATCTTTCTTAGCTTTTATAGTTGATCATAGTATTCTTTTATTTATTATTTTGTACGCATTTCGTGAGAGTGCGCGAGTGTTTTTAAACTTTCCTGGTTAGTTCAATATTTTTAGATATCTACAATTAGAATAGTATTGTTCTCTTTTATAAATTGAAGTTTAATTTAGGTTTTAGTAGTGTCGAACTACAATAGAATATATTCCTTCGCTTTTTGTCTATTTGTTTTTTCTTTTTTTTTTTTTTTTTTTTTTTTTTTTTTTTTTTTTTTTTTTTTGGTGTGTGGTGTGATTGTGTGTGCGTGATATGATAGCTAGATTTGCACAGGCATGGCTTTCTTTTGACTTTACCAACATCAGCATGCGTTGCACTCTAACTCGTGCATCCATAGAGAATAACGACCTCTCTAACCTAACCCTAATTTTATGCTCTAGTCTGAGACCCAGATAAATCCTCTAAATCGTTCAATAAATCCCACTTTACCTTATTTTATAATTTCCTTTTGAACAAGATTTATGTACTATGTAAAAATATAAGCAGTAGTGATGCAAAGATATAAGAATGCCATACACAACCTTACTTATGTATCTTCTCTGGCTAATATTTCATTCCTTGTACTGACCAATAATCTTAATTCTTCTCCTAATGAGTATATTCACAGACAGATTTATCATAGGCCTTTTTTGATTACTTCACGATATTCTTACGAGAGCTGTTACATCTGTGAATCCAAATGACTGAACGTCCTCATTAGGGGATTTATCAAGTCCAGAGAACTGATTGTTGGTTTCCTCTTATACAGATTTAGGAAGGGTGGAGCCATATCTTTCAGTTAGGGTTCGAGCCGATATGTACGCAACGTACATTAAAAGAACTACACACATTCCGGATGCGTCCAAAACTCGAGTTCTTTGAACAAGATTGAACACTATGTTACGTCAAATAGATCCTTCTATCTATAAATAAACCACCTTCGCTCCTATCAGTTCAATATTAATTAATATATACTATAATTTTAATGTTTTCTCTCACAATATATACATAGCCGCTAATGCAGTCTTTTCCGGGCACTTAATGATCTGGCCGATTGGGGGCATGGCGTTGCAACTCTTCTACGCTAATAACTATAATTGAGTGTTGCTTTGACTCTGGAAGACGCTTAAGCATTTCTGCGATAAAGTGGGAACCTGTAATTGTTTGAAGGGGTGTGAGCTAAGGTTATTCATTTCCTTAACTAAATCTTTTTCTCCTCAAAGACTCATGGGTTCTCGGTGGGCCTGTTCTCTGGCCATTCGGCTAGAGACAGTGCGTGATCGGGGGTGGAAAAATTTTTCGTAGTTCCTCTTATCACTCTTGCCAAATTCATCAGCTAGAAATCGTTGCTGGATACTCTTCGACGACGAGCAAGCGGACTTTCATTAAAACAAACGTCGCTGATAAACTCCCTTGGTTCTCCTAATGCGACGAAATTTTCTTGGCCTCCTTGCCAAAAAACAACTCTTAACAACTGTGCGTAAATCATCCTTTTCCTCCTCTTAATATCGCACGTTCTGATGATCTGTTGCTAATTACTGAACTGAAAAGGTAAAGTCATCATCTTTGGCCTCCTATGTTTATCACTGCCCCCCGCCTCTAACTACCCTGGAACGATTCTGGGCCATGGTACGCTGGGCTTCCTCTCGTTCTCTTCGTGTGGGTGCTTTTGCTGAGATTAACTTTGATCGGGGCATGGGCTCCTGAAATATCTATGAACGTTAGGAGGCCGGGTTTGGCGGATGGCATTCCTCCGAGTTTTGAATAAGTGTACTTCCGTGCTGAACCCGCCCCTCGTTCAACTATTTCTCTAAATGGTAATGGACTGAAGCAAATACGTTCACTAGTGTTGTGAGGAGCGCGCACATGCCCAACCTATTCGAAACAAAGGAATGGCTGCTCTGATACCTTCTATACTATGCCCTAATAGCTGTTAACTTGTATTCTTTTAAGATTTGTCAACCACATCCCAACTCACACTTCTTAGATCATCTGGATCGGTCTTCCCTCTATTCACCGATTGGCCAGTACGGTTCGGGCGCCTCGGATCTACTGGCGAATATACTCTTCTAGTTTTAACAGATTTGGTTTTTTTCCGCCCTTAGGAACTATGGGAAGACTGTCTGGTGGAGCTTTGACATATCAAAGAGATAAGACCGGAGTATGGCAGCGTCACTTGCTCTCCAAGAGCTCCCTCCTTTGGGTTTCCTTCTTACTCTACTGCTTCTTAATGGCACTATTCTTTCATTCGCTCGATAGTTCGGTCCGACGATATTTGATGGGGACTATCTTTTCTGTCAATCGTGAGTGTTCTTATCTGAAAAGCATGAAATCAATTGCTTTTGGCCTTGTTTTAATTCTCCTACTTTTACTTATGTTATCGCCATTACAACAGATATTAGACGTCTCTCCTCAATATGCCGAATACTCAGACCTCTCATTCTTCAACTCATTTACATTTGCATCCCTCTTTTTACTTCAAGAATTGCTTTCGATTCTTAATCTTTTCACGAATTCTATTCGTCGCTGTGATCTGGATAGAATTCCAGCTTGGGCCTCGTCCTCAAGCTTGTTGAAATTATTAATTTTAAAAAAAACCCAAATTCCTTACAAATCTCCCTCTCTAACGCACACTAACTTCCTATCTCTATTCGAGCGGCTTCTCTGTCTCTCCTGTTTGCACAATATAAACACATCCTTGCGCTTCAAGCAGTAAACAAAATTGTATTCGCAAACCTCAAATGCAAACGGTTTGATTAGGGCGGCCTCAAAAAACTGGGAGTTTGTTTAGACTTCTAAACTTTATCTCTTCTTTTTCATCAGTTACTCCAGCCTTTATACAAGAGGTCCTCTTCCGCCCCCCTTGTATGGAGTCCTGCTCTCATACATCTGGGAGGGCTCTGGTTTCACCGGCTTTTTGGATAGAGTCGAGTCAAAGGCCAGACGAGACTAACGTCGCATTTACAGTAAGATATTTCATTGCTAACATAAACATAGCAGGGAAAGCATTTTTACTATCACTCCAAAATTTGTATCTGGGTCGCTAATAACATGGTTATTCCACTAAACAAAATTCCCATAACCGTAGACATCACACTTGACACTCATCTAAACTTCAAATCTAAACACCACAAAACACATTACTTTATCAGCAAACAAAAAACTAAATATATTAGGGATCATAGCCAATACTGAAATCACAAACAACAAACAAATAGCCACCACAATCTATAAGCAATTTATCTTTCCGCCTTTAAAAAATTTTTTTTTGAAAAGAATATCGGCTTTCGATATTAAGAAAAAATATCGACATTTCGATATATCGATATTTTTTGGCCATCCCTAGTTCACATTTCCAGCTGCAACCTGGACTAACAGGAACCCACTGTAGTGGTCGGACAGACTGTAAGCATTTCTTTGTCCTGGTCACTTTTATTGCCTTCAAGCCCTAGCCTAGTTTTCTCGCATTCATTTACTGATAATCTACATATGTATCATGTAGTGCAGTGATTCCCAAAGTGGTCTATATCGACCCCCAGGGGTCTACAACAACCTGCAAAGGGTACCATGAAAGTTACAACAAATTTTGTGGGTTCATGAGATGTAAATGGAGTGGATAGTGGATCTCATTTAAGCATTATATATTAATTAAATTAAATTAGTATATTTCATAAAATTGTGTAAGTTGTAGCCATTCGCTTTGAGCTTGTAAAAACTTGCACATAATGATATACCAGTTTCCAGGGTTGGGGATTTTTTGGATTTTTTGAGAAAAAAAATCAATTTTTGATTTTTTGGATTTTTTGGATTTTTTGAGAATCGTGACGTCACGCGAAATATAATTTGTAAACAAAGTTTTTTTTTTAAGTCAAAAATAATTGATTATTTTTAACCCTAAGCCCTATATCGGAGTTCAAAATCTTAAAATAGGGCTTATAGTCTATGACACAATGAAACACCAACATTAAAGAGTGCTATTTGTAATAATGATAATATATTACATCGAAATAATATATATGTGTTTGAAACATGATCTTTGTTTGACATTTTTTTATAATCGTTAGAATTCTGAACAGAGCTACCTTAGGCTAATGCATAATATTATCTTAATTATTTTTAATTTCTCATTGAAATTAATATCACTCATAAATATTAAAAAAATTAAAATTATATTACAAATCAAAAATCAAAAAAGGCAAAAATCATGATGTTTCATTGGAAGCAAAAATACGTGAAAAAATCACGTTGAAAAAATCAATGAGTTTTTTCCGGCCAGTCCGCCTGGCCAGTTTCATCATGTTCACGCATAACGCGCAGTAGAATTTTTGTGCCTTCTTGTCTCAGAGCTTCGCGAGACAGCGCAGTAAAGACTCGTACTGTGACTTATTCAATTCGGTCATCCAATAAATTACGAAATGTGTAGAGAGCAAATACGTTCATTGATTGTATTTGATTCTTGGGAAAGGAAAAGTGCTAGAAATAAATTTCAAAAATATAACTCGGTAGTTAGGCATATCAAATTAAATGACAAATCATGGTCATCTTGTTTGGGAGCGCCGGAGAAAAGTATTATTTTTTTTTAATAACATTTTAGTTTTCTACCGTAGTTTCAGCAAAGATAGATAAATTTAACGCGATAAACACTGACTGAGTTAATTTTTTATGTTGGGAAGACTTGAGTTTTTTTATGTTGCCATAAGTAGGGTTTTTTTATAATTAGGAAATTGTGAAACGTGAAGAGGGGGAGAGAGGGATATTTCGCATTAGTCATGCATACTTTTGCTATATATATATATATATATAATAAATATAATATTATAATATAATATATATATTATATATATATATTTATATATTATATATATTATAATATATATATATATATATATCTATATCTAATATAGTTATATATATATATATAATAAGTATATATAATATATATATAAAGTTTAGGCAAAAACATCATATCAGGTAAGCAGGGGGTCTACCCAAAACCGAAAAACATGGCTAAGTGGTCTACGAGACAAAAAGGTTTGGGGACCTCTGATGTAAGTTGGATTTGATGGCAGGCTTTCTTAATCACAAATTTACAAAGGTGCTGTCTATTATTCATACTCAGACTAATATGCTAACTCGTTAATTATACTAATTATCTAAAGTGTACGAAACCAGTGTTAGGCTTTTAATACTGCAACCAAATGGTAACATGGGAACAGTGGCGTAATAACGCTCCCCCGCAAGCCGCGGTGCGGGGGGGGCGCAGGAGCCGAGAGGGGCACGGCTGGTAAGAGGGTGAGCCTTTTTTTCGATGAACAACTCCATAATGAAAGCTTCCTCTCTCTCTCTCTCTTCTCTCTCTCCTCTCTATTATATATATATTATACTATTATATATATATATATTATATATCTATATATATATATATTATATATATTATATTCATATATTATATACTATATGTATATATATATATATAATATTATATATATAATATATGCTATATTTTATGAAGAATTTAATGATTTTTAACCGATATATTGATAGTAAATCTGGAAACTTTTTCAATATTATTGATTTGGCAGTCTAGACGAGGTATGAACCGCTTCTTAAAAGTCACCTGGAGAATGGGAAAAGCAGAACAAAATATATGAGTGCTCCCATTCAGAATCGAACTGCTTGTTTGGCTTCACACATGTGCTCTCGTCGAACATAATAAGTGAAACTCAAGATGCGCCCTTTTTTTTCTCTTATTTTAATACTTGCCAAAGATATTTCTAAAACTGACCACTGTCAGTAGTAATAGATATGTCTGCATTAATTACGATGAAAAGAAGCTTCAAATTAGAGTCATTCCTGGGGTTTATCACATAACAAATCAAAGGCCGAAGGTTTAGAAAGTGAAGTGTGTAAGTTTTTGGAAAGCAATAATTTTTCAATTAATAAAGTGCAGAGGCAGGGCTATGATGGTGCTACTGTTATGAGTGGGAAGTACATTGGACTGCAGACCAAAATCAAGCGAAAGTCGCCTAATGCAGAGTATGTGCATTGTGCAATCACAACCTTAACTAGTCTTAAATGATTCTATAAAAGGAGATTACAGAAATGTTTGTTTTTTTATGATGTGATAAATGAGATATTAATGTGATTCTCGTCAGTCTTCCAAGATGGCAATCACTGAAAGAAATTTCTTCAGAAACCTGCATGGTCAACAAAACTGTTAAAAGACTGTTCCCAACTAGATGGTCTTCGAAGTTCGATTGCTTTGTTGGGTAGCATTAAAGTTATTCATTTACTATTTTGAATTGTTTTATGTCAAAAATCATTCTGTGCTTCAACAAAGAGCTCTAAAGTAGTTAAGGCGACAGCATTAAGAAGACAAAATGTCACACTTTTAACATCATTTAATGCGCGTGTTAAAACACATTGCGTTCAGTCAAATTCAATATCTCCCAGGCCTCTGACAAGCATTCTGATGTAGAAGCTTCCACTGTTTTAAGAGCAAGTTTTGGAACAATCCAAAAAGGTGCGGATACAATATCAACACAGCTAGTGGAGCGCCAGGAAATTGCAAGAAGCTTGCAAAGTGAGACTTCATTGCCTACTAAACGCAAAAGCAAAGTGAGCAAGCTTACATTGCTGATGAGCTTTCCTAAAGATGTTTGACTTCTTGATGCTTTGCATAATTTGTCAGGTTGTAGGTTTATTTGTTAACAGAGACATTGATATACTAATAGGCAAGGAATCGGAGGTATCAGATATGAGGAAGCTGAAACGGGATGTTTCTGGGTTTTTCGAGCGCCCTACAGGCCCTTTACAGAACAACACAATTAAAGACGCTCATGGAGTCTGCGAACAAGTTTTCAAAAATATGAAGGCGACGTGAACAAGTTCTTAGTTAAGGAAATTGTCATGGTTCAGAAATGTTTGTCGCAAGTGAAATAAGAGAAAAGAAAACGCAAAAATAATACAAGTGACAGAATATTTAGTTGATTGAAAAATATTTGTCTTAGTAGTATTCCAGAAGTGTGTTACGCTTAAAGTTTTAACACATCAGTTAGATTCATAATTAAGCTGAGAGATCTTTTTCAAAATTAAAACTAATAAAAAGTTATTTGAGAAGTACCATGACGACCGTAAGGTTAAGTGAATTGGCTGTACTTAGCAATGAGGTATATCGGGCTCGCAGCTGTAACAATGGAGAAATTAGTGCGAACATTTTGTGATGCAAAGAGACGAAGGGAATTAATGAACATTTAAAAGACTATTAATGTCAAAGTTAAAAAGTAATGACAAATGTTGTATTGTTTATTAGTAAGTTTTTACTTTACTTTACCAATAACAGTAATGTAAAAGTGTTTTAAAAATGCGCATCTCTTTTATATATATAAAAACCTTTTTTTCATTGTAATACACTCTGGTTCTTTTGTAATGCTAAGGTGATTTTTCTTTGATATGAACAAGAAAACTTTATTTGTCATTCAAGTTCCGTCCATGACTAAAGAGGGCGCACAAAAAAGTCGCGGGGGGGCGCAACTGACCTTAGTTACGCCACTGCATGGGCACTATTGCGCAATATTCCATAAGGCAAGAAATAGCATACCTAGGACACAAATTAGCTTTTTCGGTTGAGACCAGAGGTTTGTAATTGTGGGGCAGTGATAGTATCCCAAAATTGGTAATTGTTACCCAGAGGGTTGTCACCCCCGATTTTTATGAAAATCACAGGATATACTCTCAAAAATAATAATTTAGAATAGTGAAAACGAAAATCGTTGTTGCTCTCTTTAGGGAAAAAAGTTACAGCCTCTCAAAGTTAAAAATCCCATAGGATTTTCTTATAAAAAAAAAAATTTTTTTTTGAAAATCACAGGATATACTCTAAAAAAATAAGGTAATTATGTAGTATTGGTGACTCCAGTTCACGTACATAGTATATTAAAATTATAAACATTTCATTTACATAAATGGTTTTAAAAAATTATTTGAAGTTTTTTTTTTTTTACGGATTTTCGTGTATTTTACGCATATTGATTTTACAAGAAAAATTAAAACAATAAGTTAACGTTCTTTAAACGGCTAATTTTCTCGTTTTTTTTCAGGATATCGTAACTCGATGGCTTCTGGTTTCGATTTTTATATATCGAATTGCATTAATTTTTTCCAGATATCTCTATATTTTAAACGATTATCGAACAATTCAATTGTTTTTTACAAAATTAATTTTAAGTAAATTAAAAAAAAAAAAAAATTCGCAAACGAAATTTTGTAATAATAAAATAAAATATAATAGAAGAGAAATACGCGAAAAATTAAGAAATGAATATAATAACTACGAATATATAATAATATTATTATTATATATAAATATATATCTATATATAATATTCATTATTTATATATATTATATTATACTATATATATACACTATAAGGTATAATAATATAATATATATATATATATATATATTTATTATGGTCAAAATTTATTGTGACCAGTGGAAAATTTTTACGAGTACGTTTGAAACAAGCTGCGTGATGTCGGTATGAGATCCGACTCGTTGCCGATTGTCGTGAGGCTATTGAGTCATATAACTATATATATATATATATATATATATATACTATATATATATATTATAATATATATATATATATATCTATATATATTAAAATAAAATTATATTAATGTCCACATTAGGGGGCTCGAGCTGACGGAGAACAGATGGGGGGACGTTTCCATACCCGTAGGGGAGGGGCGGAGGAACCGGAGACCCCAAATAACCAAAGAGCGGGGGTTCCGGAGACCCTCCCGGAGGGGGGAAATAGTCTAACCCCGTAGTTCCCCGGGCCGAGACCCCGACTCCTGATATCGGGGCGGTCTACCTTGGGGAACCCATTAGTTTAAAAAAAAAGTTATTAAAAAAAAAAACCTAATGGGTACCAAGGGTGACGCCCGATGGCAGGAGTCCGGGGTCCTCGGCTTCCGGGGAACGAAAGGGTAGGGAAATGAGAGGGACGGGGAGGGTCTCCGGAACCCGCTCTTTGGTATTTGGGTGTCGCGGAGGTTCCTCAGCCCTCCTACGGGGTTGGAAACCGTCCCCCTCTGTTCCCTCGTCGCTGAGCCCCCTAATGGCGTGATATATATATATTATATTTTATATATATATATATATATATATATATATATATATACTATATATAGTATATATATATATATATACTATATATATATATATGCCGCTATGGGCTGTGATATATATATATATATAATTATATATATATATATATCTTATATATATATATATATATATATAATAATATATATATATAATATATATATAGTATATATTATATATATATAATAATAATATATATATATAGGTGGGTGTGTGTGTGTGTTGTGTAAATTATATATTTGTGTGATATTAATTCGTACTTTTTTTTTTATTGTATATTACGTACAAAATATTTTTTTAACAAATTATTTTTTTGCTGTGATTTACGAAATGTCTATAATTTCGATTCCTCGAAATTAGTGAAAAAATCGATTATAAAAAAATAATATCGATATCGATGTATCGATAATCTGAAACGCATTTCAACAGTGATTCATTATCCCTACACGAACGGAAAAAAGCCGAATTGTTATGATTTCAGAGCGTTAATTTAATATGTTTTAGTGAAATAATTAACTCAAAATAAAACTCAAATGCGTAAGAAAAACTTCAAATAATTTTTTAAAACCATTTTTGTAAATGAAATGTTTATAATTTTAATATACTATATACGTGAACTGGAGTCACCAATACTAGACAATTACCAAAAATAATAATGAAGAAATAGTGAAAACGAAAATCGGCAGTCTCTTTAGGAAAAAAAATTATAGGCTCTCAAAGTTTAAAAGTTTCTCATAGACCTCCTTATAAAAAAAATTAGTAGGCCTCATGCTCGTTTTAGGGCCATCCTAGTTCAGGTTATGATAAGATTTGTTAATTCTACATATTGTGTATTTATTGTGTATACTTAAACTTCTCATAACCTGAGTTAGAGGGCCTGAAATGAGACAACCTGGATTGATCAATATTGAAAAATGTATGGGAGTTTTAACAACTTTGAGACGCTAACTTTTTTTCCTAAAGAGAGCAACAATTTTTGTTTTCACTATTCTTCATTATTATTTTTTTAGAGTATATCCTGTGATTTTCATAAAAATCTGGGGGTGACAACCCTCTGGGTAACAATTACCCAAAATTTTTTAAATTTTTTTATACAAATTGATGTACATTTTAAGTTTATATTTTCAATAAAAATGTAAAAAATAACGAGACGAAAATTATAAACTGGTAAATTTCTCGTTTTTATAGGGATATCATTATTGATCCATTTTAAAAAAAAAAATTATATTGATTGCATTAATATTTTTGCGATAATCGATAGTTTTTCCAGTCAACAGATTCTATAAAAGATATCAATATTTTTTTTCCGATAAGCAGTTTTTTTTATAGGCTACATCTTTTGGTAATAGTAGCGCAGAGGGGCTTCACCCTTGATTTTTATAAAAATCATAAGATATACTCTGAAAAAAAAATATGGCAGTGTCTTTAGGAAAGTTACAGCGCCTCAATGTTGTTAAAACCCATAGGATTTTCTTTAAAAAAATTTTTTTTTTTTTTTTAAATCACAGGATAACTTAAATGATTATATGATAAAATATAATATATTTAAGTCTCTAGGAAAAAAAGTTACAGCCTCATCAAAGTTAAAATTTTCCCTTAGGTTTCTTATAAAAAAAATTAGTGGGCCTCACACTCATTTTAGGGCCATCCTAGTTCAGGTTACAAGATTTGCTAAGTATACATAGATTTCTCTGTGTATATATACCTAACAAAACATAGCATAACCTGAACTAGAGGTCCTGAAAGAGACCTAACCTGTGGATAAAAAATGGAAGTCTATTGGAGTTTAACTGACCTTGAGAACACTGTAACTTTTTCCTAAAGTTATAATTTTGTTTTTTTATTATTTTTGAATATATCTTTCATCCCCATGTAAATACCTAAAGGCTAGTGGAATGCATTTCTCCCGGTGACCAGGACCTCCTCTTTTAGAGGGGTGATTCGGTCCACTCTAAATAAAATAAAAAAATAATAAAAAAAAATAAAAAAATTTTCGCTCATTTAATAGCCACGCGGTAGTACTACAAGTTTTATTTAGATCATCTTTAATTCTAGAAAGTTTTTATATTTTTAAAAAATGTTAGAAATTAGGGTACAAAATTCCTTCCAATAAATTTCACTTTTGAAAAATGTGTTTTTAACTTAGTTATAAAATGAAAAATTGTGGATGGATTTTAATTATTTTCAGTGGATACACTCGAGTATGTTAGCTTTAAACTGGCAAAGTAAATTTTTGATCAAACTGTATTAGTGGCAAAATCACGTGGCCTAACTTGGTCCGATTCCCCCCGCCGTAAAAATTGATGGAGGGGTGACTCGGACCACCATTGTTTTTCGTATTTTACATATTATTATTGACATTTTTATTACATATAATTAATTTAAATATAATAAATAGTTACTTATATTAAGTAAAAATTAAAATAAAAAATGAAATTTATATTAAAAATACAAATTCAAAAAGTGTCAATTTTTGAGCGGAGAGGGGTGAATCGGACCACCTTATTTTTATTCTTATTTATGTATCATTATTGACATTTTTATTACTTATTACGAATTTTAATATGATAAATAATTATTATATTAAGTAAAAATTAAAATATAAAATTGAATTTATACGTAAAAGAGGAATTTAAACGGATGGTCTGAGTCACCCCTCAATGGTGGTCCGCTTCACCCCTCCACGGTCAGGCTGAAGGAGCTTTATTAAAACTTTAATAAAACTTTTATTATTAGAATTACATTATTATTTTTTTGTGTGCTTATTACCTACTATATGGCCTTGAATTTCAGGGGAAAAAAATTCCAAAAAGTGCATTAGGGGAAAGTCGGGAGATGAAGTTATGCCTAAGGTGGTCCGAGTCACCCCGCCCTACGCTATAAATTTAATCAATCTACCCAAATTTTCTTTTTGTTTAAATTCGTTTTAGGACCCATTAAGTTTAGGTTATGGTAAGTTTTGTTAATTATACTCAGTAAGTCTCATAACCTCAGTTATTTTTCAAATGTAAAAAGAAATGATATATAAAACCCTGGAATAATGTTCCTTATTAAAATATTGTAGATTTGGCAATTTTTTATTAACAAGATTTGGCAGAGTTGCTTCTAGGAATATCAAAACCAGGGTTGTGGAGTCGGAGTTGCGGAGTCAGCAATTTTGAAGAGGGTGGAGTCGGAGTCAGCAATTTTGAAGAGGGTGGAGTCGGAGTCTGTAACTTTCAAGATAGTAGAATTGGAGTCAGAAAATTTTTGACTGACCAAGTTGTGAATTGTGACTCTGTGGGTGACTTCAATCACTTCATACAAGTTCATTGACTTGTGACTTCTACATCACAAAATGCAATTGCAAACTTCGAAGTTTTTTAACCTGCACCTTGTGTTTCAATTTGGACTATTTTAATAAATTCAACCTTCAACCTTATACCATCCATATTTAAGATGCTGAAGAAATAAAAGACTCCATGGTACAAAGAGAAATTTCTCTCATTGACAATGATATTCTACTAGCTGCTGTTTATAGTGATCCTATCTACAAGGTAAGCCTAACTGAAGATCAACAACAAAAAGCTTAATCTGCATTTTGCAACGTGGTCATTTGTATTAAAGGGTTGAAGGAAGTTCAAGAACAAAAGGATACATCTGAACATATTGTAAGTGATGAAACTACAACTATCCCCATTACTACCTTCTCAAGTCATTTTTCAGAAAGCTCTGAAGATGAGTTATTTGATTTAGTTATTTGAGTGAGTAGTCGAAAGCATTAACTGCTCTACCTCCAAAGCAAGTTAGCTTTGAATGGCTTTTTCTGCTCTTCCCATTATAAAATCAGATCTAAGAGGAAAAATGAAGGAGGACCTGGCAGATGCTATTCTATTTTTGAGAACTAATTCATTCAATCAGTAGATGACACTAGTTGTAAGTTCATGTAACTTAGCAATGTAGCAGTTTGTTTATATATATATATATATATATATATATATATATATATATATATATATATATATATATATATATATATATATATATATATATATATATATATATATATATATATCGTAAAATGGGGTAATTCGGTCCATGTGGGGCAATTCAGTCCACATGGGGCAATTCGGTCCAGTGGCTCAAAATAGCCTTTACAATGTAAAATATATCTTTAAAGATGTAAAATAATGTGGTTTTATGTCTTAGGTATTAATTTTTTATGAAACCTTTAAGTCCATTAATTTTGTGATTTTTTTTTTTTCTGAGCACTATAAAATCGGGTAAATTTTAGGCTTATTGCTAAGAATCATACAGGTTAAAATAATTGACTACATTATTGGTACCAAGATATAGTTCTTAAAAATAGTTCATAACCTTAATGCAATCGTTGGAGTCATTCAGGCAAGAGATAAATATGTTTTATTATAAAAATTGTAACATGGGGCAATTCGGTCCAGGTTTAAAAATTTGCGTGGGGCAATTCAGTCCACATTGAAATCTTCATTAAATTAAATTTTTTAATACTCTTTTACAAAAAGATGTCCGAAATATAATGTTTAAAATAATTTTTACACTTTTACAGCAAGATAGGTAGGTAAAGTTTTTCACATAGGCCTAATTAATTTGTACAATTTTTTTCAGCAAGATGGTTCATACTTACGCAAAAGTAACACGTCAGGATACAAAGGGATACTCTGATGATGATGTTGTCAGAGCCCTAAGCCGTTTTCGTTTTTGCATTGGTGCCTACGAAACGTAATATGCCTAAAATGCTAGAGTTTGCGTTCATTTTTGTCAAACAGCGCAAAATCATAAAAAAAATGCTCACCAAACATAAAGAATTTCCTTAATTCTGTGTAATATAGAATACAAAAGAACTAAGGAAATTTCTTACGTTTTGGTGAGCATTTTTTTACGATTTTGCGTTTGACAAAAACGAACGCAAACTAGAACATTTTAGTAGTTTTCAAACCCAATTTCTTAAAATAATATTGTAATACCATTATGTTTAAAAATAGACCTAAAACGCTTGAGTTTGCGTTCATTTTTGTCAAACAGCGTTTGCGTTCGTTTTTGTCAAACATCGCAAAATCGTAAAAAAACGCTCACCAAACGTAAAGAATTTCCTTAATTCTGTATATATAATATAAAATAAGGAAATTCCTTACGTTCGGAGAGCATTTTTTTATGATTTTGCAGTTTAGTTAAAAATAACGACTATAACATTTTATTACGTTTTCAAACCCAATTTCTTAAAATAATATTGTAATACCATTATGTTTAAAAATGAAAACGGACTTATCATAGTTTATCAAATAAAACACTTTAATGAGGATTCTTAGGGATGTGAAAATTGAAGTGGACCGAATTGCCCCCCCCCCAAAATCGTGGGGCAATTCGGTCCACGTTACTTATCGGCTTCTAACATTAATCCTATATTATATATACAAATACAATTATACTAATTCTACTCCTAAAGGATAACATTAACATATAAAAAAAAAAAAAAAAATAGTCTCCATAAACCTTAGCATTTTGAGTACCCCTGATTTTGGACCGAATTGCCCCATTTTATGATATATATATATATATATATATATATATATATATATATATATATATATATATATATATATATATATATATAAAATATTATATATATTTATAAAATTCAAAAAAAAATATTTCTCTACTCTGAAAAGGCTCAAAACACTTTTTCAATTCTACAGGAGAAGAAAGCCTAATAGAACTGGCTTTAATGAGTGTTCATCGTAGCTGCACAATATAAATGAAGGAAGTTTTCAATCATTTTGTTGTTAAGAGATAAAATTAAGAATTTTTTATATGAAGAAAATGACATCTTTATTTTTTATTTTCAAATTACTATTAATATTACATTACTATCAATGTTATATTTGCTTCGGGCTGAGCCCAATTTTCATCCCTCCCCCCTAAAAATGGACAAAATTGTTAATTTTCATCTAATTCTGATGGGAAAAGAAAACATTGTAACATTTTCTGACCACTAAAACGTCATTTTTGAATGTTTTTCTGTCTGTAGTCATTCTTTCAGAATTTTCATTTTTTTAAAACCTATGTTTTTGACATTATTCCTTTCAACTTTTACAATTTATTTCGAAATGACTTCAAACTTGAAATATGCATAGATGGGTCCATTACCTACACAATGAACGAAATAGTTTTTTGATTTTTTGAAATTTGTTTCTCAGCAATGTCAAAATTCAAAACCCACTTTATTTAGTTTTTAAAATGAAAATTTGAGAACTTTTTTTCTTCTCATGCGATCTGGATGAAATTTCAGAGCATATGTAGTCAAATATTTTTGGAAAATCTTTAATTTATGATATTTCTTCAGTTAATTCAGAGATGTCAATTGACAACTTATTTCTAGTGTTTTAACGTGGAACAAGAACATTCCATAATTTTATATGTTAACATAAAAGGTGAAGTGAGTTTGTAATAAACTTTAAAAGCTTTTACAATCATTAGTAAAAATATTCAAAAGATTTTTTTTATTTTAATAAACAAAGTGAAATATTTTATAAATTGATTTTCAATTCTTTAGATCAGATTTTAGTCTAAATTATTTATATTATAAATCGTAAGAAATATTTTTCTTAATCTGTTTGAAATATATTTATTAAAATAAATAAAATGGATATCAATTCTGAAATTGAAAAAACAATAGAAGAATTAAAATCAGAATATGACTCTGACCAACAAGATTCTCAGGTAGGAGATATATATATATATATATATATATATATATATATATATATATATATATTTATTTTTATGATAAGAAATAATACAATAACTTTATAATTAATATATATATATTTATCTATATATATATATACGGTATATATATATATATATATATATATATATATATATATATATATATATATATATATATATATATATATATATATATATATATATATATATATATATATATATATATATATATATATATATATATATATATATATATATATATATATATATATATATATATATAACTTTATATATATATATATATATATATATATATATATATATATATTTAAATATAAACTAGACCCAACTACTGTTTTGAGATAAATTTTTTTTTTTTTTTTACAGAGATAAACACCATCACTCACGGGCAGAGCCCTAATCAAGGAGGAGGTGTACTCACTTAACGTCCGAGCAGGACGAAGCCAAGCCCAAGGAGAGAATAGCTCACATTCTCCCACCCGACCAGTTGCGAACCTGGGACCCTCGCTTTGTTGGGCGAGTGCTCTAACACTGAGCTATCGGGCGCTTTTTTAAATAAATAAATAAATATATTTAAAAAAAAATATATATATATATATATATATATATATATATATATATATATATATATATATATATATATATATATATATATATATATATATATATATATATATATATATATATATATATATATATATATATATATATATATATACATACATCATAAATACATATACATAACCTAAATACATATACACATACACAACATATATATATATATACAAATATAAATATCACTACTATTATTAATACTATCACTATCATTACTATCATTATCACTACTATCACTATCACTGCACTATGTTTTAATATTAATATTGCTATGCCTACACAATATTTCACAATATAATAATATTATTTACCACTATTCACTATATTAAAAATTTTCATTAACTAATATTACACTGTATTATTATTATCATTATCACCACAATCACTGTTATTACTATTAGTATGTTTGCTATTATATATATATTTCACTATATATTAATATTATTTAAAACTATTCACCATATTAAAAATTATCATTAACATTATTATTATTTATCATTATCACCAAAATCACTGTTATTAATATTAGTATGTTAAACGATATATCACCATCATTCGCGGAAAGATAAATGTGATAGAAGGGGTTTCCAGCCCCTTGCTACCAGTGGAAGAGAATTTGGAAAATGATGTTGCTACTTTTAATTATAAAATGATGTTGAAGCATCCCTCTTTCTTATCTCTTAAATTGTTTGATGTATTCCATTAGGTTCTCTTAACAGAGTCAATTTCTATCTTTTAACAAACAAATTCTCTCAATTCTTAAACATGATGAATTGCCACACACATACACAAGTGGCCATACAAACCCATCTGACATCAAAAATGTTTGCAACTAATACATTTTCTCATCATTCATTTGCAGTTTATTCTTTATTTTACTTAATATTGAATGTTTAATAACAAAATTTAATTACAATGAGTTTATGAACTAAAAAATTTTATCTTTGCAATAAAAATGAAGGACAGAGCAGTGGTAATGGGGAAGTAAGAAATTATAGATTGATAGAATTAGTACAGTACTTTGCAGAGTTATTTAGAGATAATTAACCACAGATTTTGAACATCCAAATCCACTCCAAGGAGTAGAACCCACAAAGAATACTATAATGATGATAAAACCATAAAATCAGTTGGTAAGGATGGTATTACAGAAAATAAGTTGAATACAGTGGGAAAATTTGGTGTCAAGAAGATAGCAGCTTTTTGAATGTTGGAAAGTAACTTTTTAAACAAATGGGTAAATCAATATTCATACCAATAGTACAAGAACTATTAGACAAAAATTTTGTGCAGCTTAGTATTGAGAGTCAGGCAACAAAGAACCTGCCAAGGGTAGTGATTTCAAGGAGGAGGATTGAAATTAGATATTGAATTTCTGAATTAAAATTTAATATTTAAATATTAATTGATTTAAAATATAAATATTAGAGTTAAAAAACATTGGAGGATTTAAAAAATTCAAAGTATTTAAAGAATTTTGGTTAGATTTATAAAACTAATAAAATAGTGGAAAATCCTTCGTCTTATCTGCACAACTAATCCTTGTTATTTCTAATTTAAGATTAGAAATAATAATGCCTGAAATGAGAAGAGGAGGAATTTGCAAATCAAAATATTATTTCATTTAGTCTTGGAATTTTGAAATTTTTCTTATTTAGATTTTGAAATTATCTTGGGGGGGGGGGGAAATAATTGTGTGATTTATTAAATTACAAGTGGCCATTTTTTATTTATTTATTGCAAATTAAGTTTGTATGGATGTGAGAAAAATTAAGTTATTCTCTTCAAGGATTTGTATTAGGTCAGCAAAGCAAATTTTTCCATGAGTTTTTAGAATGTTTTTTTTTTTTATATATTTTATTATTATTATTATTATTATTATTATTATTATTATTGGTGTAAAAAATGAAAAACTTTGTTTTTATGGAAATTAATAAATTTGAATAAAATTACATTCAACGAAGTTTCCACAAATGGATCCAAAGCAAACTTGGTTTTAATCACGAATAAAAATCATTATTGATTTTAGTCTAAATATATATAATAATTATTGCTGAGTTTTTTTTATATATTTTTAATTTATAATATTTGGTGGTTCATTAATACATAATTTTCCTGTGTATTCATCTCAATAATTTTTTTTTTTTTTATTGTTGTCAGTTTTTTATCTTTTTTTTTTTTTTTTTGTTACTGGAATAAGTTGTTTTCTTAAAGACAGTCTACTTAATCCTCAAACAAGATTACTTCCTTTCGTGGAACTTGGTCAAATTTTATGAATTTTGGTTGTATTTAATCGCAGGAAGCTTATGTGAAATCCTTTGATTTTATTTCAGAATATTCCTCACAATGAAACAGACTTCGCTTTACCAGAAAGCGTTAAAAATGAAGAATTAGATCAAAATTCGATCTTTAAATCAAAGTTAAGAGAACCAAATATTAAATTTGAGATAGAAGATCCGGTCAACAATAAGATCATAAAAACCGATAATTCAGTGATGTCTGGGAAAAGGTCGAGTACTCAACATGGAAAGGTGTGGTATTTTATTTTTGTTATACAATAAATTTAAATTTGGATTGGGAATTATTATTATTATTATTATTATTATTATTATTATTATTATTATTATTATTATTATTATTATTATTATTATTATTATTGTTATTATTATTATTATTATTATTATTTTTCCGATACAATATGACTGGTTTTCCAATAAACTTATGGATATTAAATCACATACAATTTTACTCTTTTTCCATTAAGTCTAGGAACCACTCCTATTATTGCCACTTACTAGTGTGCAGTGACTGCTCCTGTTCATACACCCACATAAAAATAATTATCATTAATTATTAAATTTCTTTTATAGAAATATATGAGTTTAAGAAATGTGTCTTCATTGTTGAATAAAATACAAGAAAAAGATTTAAAGGAAGTACATTTCGAATCAGATGAAGAAGAATTCTTTGCTGAACTTTTGACGTCAGAATTTCCTTTGGTGCTTGCCAAGAAATTGAGTGATAAAGAATTAAAGGTATTTATTGAATTATCCAAACTATATTTTAATTATTTATCATATTTTAATATAACTTTTTAGTTTTCATAATGTTTTTGATATTATATCATCATCTTTTGTGTTAATATTCGTCTAAAAATCTTTGGAGTTTCATGAACAAATGGAATGAGTTCTCTTGAAATCATATTTGAAATTTAGTTATCAGTCAGTTTGAAATCTCTAGGGGGTCAGTACGTACGAGTGTTCAGTGCGCGAGTCTCTCTCTCTCTCTCTCTCTCTCTCTCTCTCTCTCTCTCTCTCTCTCTCTCTCTCTCTCTCTCTCTCTCTCTCTCTCTCTCTCTCTCTATATATATATATATATATATATATATATATATATATATATATATATATATATATATATATATATATCTATATATATATATATATATATATATATATATATATATATATATATATATATATATATATATATATATATATATATATATATATATATATATATATATATATATATATATATATATATATATATATGTATATAATAAATAATATATATATATATATATATATATATATATATATATATATATATATATATATATATATATATATATATATATATATATATATATATATATATATATATATATATATATATATATATATATAATAATATATTTATATATATATATATTTAAATAATATATATATATCGATAATATATATATAATATATATATATATATATATATATATATATATATATATATATATATATATATATATATATAATATACATATTTATATATATATATTTATATATTCTCTCTCTCTCTCTCTCTCTCTCTCTCTCTCTCTCTCTCTCTCTCTCTCTCTCTCTCTCTCTCTCTCTCTCTCTCTCTCTCTCTCTCTCTCTCTCTCTCTCTCTCTCTCTCTCTCTCTCTCTCTCTCTCTCTCTCTCTCTCTCTCTCTCTCTTCTCTCTCTCTCTCTCTCTCTCTCTCTCTCTCTCTCTCTCTCTCTCTCTCTCTCTCTCTTCTTCCATTTATTTTTATTTTACTTGAACAAAATAAACTTCATTCCAGGATTTACTAACGAGAACACCAATCCTGGAAATTCCAATTGAGCCGGTCCACGAACAATCTACCACCCCCTCAGTCTCTAATGAACTCCCTGAGTCAGAAGATTCTGATGATGATGACTTCGTGGGCTTTAGTGGAACAGCAGAAGCGGACTCTATATCACAACACTTATTAAATAAAATACGAGAGAATTCGCTGCTGGCTTCACAATCTTCAGGAATTTCTACAGATTCTTTGGTAGGTGGTTCTATAAATTCTACTGATCTAGAGAGTATTTCTTCTACGAGTAGTCCTATAAATACTAATATTCTAAGTGATCCTTCATCTTCCTTAGCCTTCTTTCCTTATCTTATCACTTAAATAGTATCTTTACTTCTCCTGAACAACTCTCTTTTACTAATCAACCTTCTTTCCTTAACCAATTTTGGCTACGATCTCATCTCCTCTATTTTCTTTGCCTAGTCTTGTAGAACCTTCCTATGTCTCGTACACTCCCTTACAGATTTCGCCGAGAATTGATCCCACTTTCCTACTTCCAAGAAGGAGCAGCATAAGAAGAATTTCGCTAGAGGACATACATTCCCGATTTCCAGGACTTCACTCACTTAACAAGATTTTGATGAAAATGTCTCAACGCCCATTAGTCAAGGGGAGATCCCTAAACTACGACTCACACCCAGACTTTCTGATATAGATTCAGAAACACTACCAGACTTTGCTGGGTTTGAAACTTTTTTTTTTTTTTTTTAGTTGTCACCACCACTCACGGGCAGAGCCCTATTCAGGGAGGGGGTGTTGCACGCTAAAATTTCATCCACTACCGTAAATTACGCAGATGAGCACAGACGCAGGCTTTAAAGTGAGGGAGATTAAATTCAGCAGGAAACACAGGAGATGGAAGAGGATTCCACAGAACAGATGTGGCAGGAAAGAAGGAAGCACCGCAACGAACTAGCCTGGAGTTACCTACATCAACACAAAACTCGTGCGCAGACACAGCACCCTTGTGCCACGAGGGCGTCGTAAAGGGTGAGGTAGTACGCGAGTGCGAGTGGTAAGTTCCCCCGAACACCTGCCGCTGCGGTACCTATAGAAAGAGATAAAGCACCAACATCGCCGCAGATAGGGTCTAGTGAACTGGAAAGTACAGAACAGTTTATAAGCCTTTTGGCTTTGGCTCGACCCTGTCCAAAAGCCGGGTGAAGCCAGAGCCCCCAGATATGAGGCAGTACTCCATACAAGGGCGGATGAGACCCTTGGATAGCTGGAGTAACTGAGAGGAAAAAATCTCACAGTCAAACAGAACTCCCAGTTTCTTTGAGGCCATCTTAACAACTGTTGTGATGTGAGGTTTCAAGACATTTTTTGTTTATGTCATGGAGCCAAGGATGTTTATATTGTCAACAGGAGAGACAGAGAACCGTCGAAGATATTAAATTAGAAGGTGTTTAGAGGGAGATTTGTAAGTTGAGTTTTTAAAATTGAATTTCACAAGGTTGAGACGACCCAATCGGAAATTCTATCAGATCAACGAGAATAGAATCGGAAAGATTAAGACGAGAGGCAATTCTAGAAGTAAAGAGGGAGCAGAATTGAAATGAGTTGAAGAATGAAGGGTCGGTCGTCGGCATATGAGTGGATAGAGTTAGATGTGCAGGTAAGGAAGATCATTAATGAAAAGTAAAGAATAAAGTAGGAGATAAGACAGAACCTAGGAACACCACTATTAACAGAAAAAGAAGAAGAAGTCGCTCCATCAACCAGCCGATATTGAGCGACTTGAAGAAAAACTAGACATAAGTAAGCAAAGAGAAGGAGGAAGCCAAGGAGGAGCTTGGAGAGCAGTGACTGTACCATACCCGGTCAAATGCTTTGGATATGTCAAGCGCCACCACGCAGAATCCCCAAAGTCCCTGAGAACGAAAACAATAAATCTGTGAATATAAAGTATGTCACCAGTAGACCTCGAACGCCGAAAGTCGTACTTGCGATCGGAAAGAAGAGAATGAGATTTGAGATGGTCTAAGAAGTGAGAGTTAAGAAGGGTTTCAAAGATCTTAGATAGAATACAGGTGAGAGCTATAGGGCGATAGTTAGAAGGATCAGAGCGGCTTCCTTTTTTTTTTTTCGGAATAGGTTGGACATGTGCGTGCTTCAACACTGAGGGAAAGTGCTAGTATTGAGACAGAGAATATAGTTGAATGAGGGGCTGGGTCAGCACGTAAGCACATTCCTCAAAACTCGGGGAGGAATACCATCCGGGCCCCGCCTTCCTAACGTTCATAGATCTCAGGAACCCATGCACCCGATCAAATGTAATCACAGGCAAAGACATAGGACACCTGAGAGGAGAAGGTGGAGGAGGAGGAATGCCAGAATCGTCCAAGGTTGAGTTAGAGGAAAATAGGAGGCCAAAGAGATTGGCCTTTTCAGTTGGAGAGTTAGCAACAGAGCCATCAGATCGAATAAGAGGAGGAAAGGCAGATTTACAGAAAGTTGTTAGAGATGTTTTTGGCAAGAGGCCAGAAAGATTTGTCAGTAGGAGAACCAAGGAGGTTAGCGCACTTTCGTTTGATGAAAGCCCGCTTTGCTCGTCGAAGAGTATCCCTGCAACGATTTCTAGCTGAATGAAAATTAGCGAGAGTGATAGGAGAACGAGAATTTTTCCACCCCCGATAAGCGCTGTCTCTAGCCTGAATGGCCAGAGAACAGGCACGATCGAACCATGGATTATGAGGAGAGAAAGATTTAGTCGAAGAAGGAATGAACCTGCTCATCCCGTCAACGATTACAGCTCCCACCTTAATGGCAGAAGCCGAAGCGTCATCAGAGTCAAAGCAGAGAACAAGCACGATCGAACCATGGATTATGAGAAGAGAAAGATTTAGTCGAAGAAGGAACGAACCTGCTCATCCCATCAACGATTACAGCTCCCACCTTATCGGCAAGTTGAAGCGTCACCAGAGACAAAGCAGTCATTCCAATTATAGTTAGCGTAGAAGCAACGCAAGGCCCCCCAATCACCCCGATTAAAGTGCCAGAAAAAACGCGTAGGGCAGGATGGAGCTGTTGGAGAGAAATGTAAAGTTAAGAGATATAAGGTTGTGGTCAGATTTACCGATAGGAGCGAAGGTAGTGTATTTATAGAGAGAAGGATTAGTGGTGAAACATAGGTCGAGTGTGTTCAAGAATTGGTTGGGGATGATCCGGATGTGTGTAGGTTTTTGATTAGTTGCTCCAGATCGTTGAGAATGCTAAGAATGATTCGGCCTCCTCCCCACCTAAATCAGTATGAGAGGACCCCAACCATTCAGTGTTGTGTACATTGAAATCCCCTAAATAGAGGACCTCAGTATTTGGATGAGAAGATATAACAGTCTCGTGAGAGGTAGTAGGATATTCAAAGAAAGAGTGAAAATCTGTTCTGTTAGGAGAACAGTAGCAGAGACAGCACAAAGATTATTGTAGTAGAAGGAAGAAGATTTTAAGCCACAGGCATCGAAGTTAGGAGATTCGAGATTCACGAGACGTGTTACAAGAGTATTAATGTTTACATAGGCACACACTCCACCCTATAGACGGAAATTATGAAATAAGTTATAGTTAGATACGTTAAACGAGTTAGAGGGTGAATTCTTAGCCATCTGAGTCTCAGACAAGAGCAAAAGGTTAGGGTTAGAGCTAGATAGGTGATATTCCACAGAGGCAAAGTTAGATTTTAAGCCGCGGATGTTGGTAAAGTTAATAGAAAGCCCACGCCTATGCAAATATGCCATCTCACACACACACACACACACACACACTCTACACACACAAATAAAAACAATAGACAAAAACAAAAAAAGAAATTGGGATAAAAATTAAACAAACTAAATCCTAACTTAAAAATTTAAGCACTAAAATCAATTAAATAAAAAAATTATACTACTATATACTGATAAAACCAAACTTAAACCTAAACAGCTTTACTACACTTGCTAAAATTTATTAAAACCTACATCTAAAAGAAAAAAAATGAAAAAACTAAATCCTAAGTTAAAAAATTTAAGTACTAAAATTAATTAAATAAAAAAAAATATATACTACTAAACACTGAAAAACTAAAACTTAAACCTAAACAACTTAACTACACTTCCTAAAATTTATTAAAACCTACAAAAGAAAAAAAAATGAAAAAAAATTAAAACTAAAACTTATCTTTTAAAATTCCAAACTTAAACCTCGAAGAAACGAATAAATGATTAATATCACTTTGGTACAATTTAATAGAACTCTCAATTAAAACAAAACGAGATTTGAAAAAAAACACACACACTTCACTAAACACAGAACACAATAACAATAATAACAATAATAACAATAACGCCAAATAAGATAAGGATAAACTTTCAATCAAGAGCACTTTCAAGCACGTCCACACTCCACAAGATTAAAACAATATTAAAACACAACAAACTGAGCATATCTCAGTCAATTCACAGCTAACTCCAACCACTCCTAAAAGACCAAAAGCCGTATAATTGGCCACAGAACTCACTCAAGAATTGGGAATAGTCTCCAGAACCAGACAACAAACTACCAGGTCTTTATCAGATATTCCCTGGATACAGAGTAAAATCCTCGAAAGACGTCCCGTCCCTACTTAAAGGAATAAAAGATGAATTGGCAATTCAACTCAACTATTAAAGTATATATATATATATATATATATATATATATATATATATATATATATATATATATATATATATATATATATATATATATATATATATATATATATATATATATATATCATCTTTCTGGTGAGGCTGTGTCGCAATCTGTACCTGCGTTACCTCATCAATCGCGTCACCAGAGGAATCGGGCTTCTCCTCACCCGTTGGGCCCGCCTACTCGCTACCATACGCCTCGACCTATTGAACGGTTTCCGTTCTCGGACCCTCCGCTGGGTGCCCCCACTAATGACACCTATCCTTTGTACTTTTATCTTAGTTCGCCGACTTCACAACCTCTCACGTCTCGTAGCCATCTCGTCCTCAGTGACGCGTTGAACTAAGTATCAGTTCGACCGATCATCCAGGCGACTCCAATGGTTCTCTTCTCGTTTGCGCCGCCTCTCGACATCAGAGTCAGTTATTGGCTTCTCTTTCATATTTGGGCGATCTACCGGTTGTCTCCACGCCGGACGATGTTCGCAATACATCTAAAGGAACAGTGTATGCTCCGGAGGTCCGTTCCGATGATCCTGAGGCCATTCTCGAACATTTTACAAAGCAACATATTCCGGTCACAAATGTCTACCGGTTCCCTCCTCATAAGGAGACTCCCACTGTGTCCAACCCTCGTCTTCTTCTCACTTTTAGTGTACCATTCCCTCCGACCAGGGCGAAGATAGGTTTCACCATCCGCACCCGAGGAGATGTTTCAAATGTCATAAATTTGGCCATCCTCAAAAATATTGTAGATCTCCGCAGTTCATCTGTCCGAGGTGTGGTGACACTCTCCACACTCCGTGCGAAAACCCGCCTTGCTGCCCGAATTGCAAGGGTTCTCATCAGGCGTCATCTGTGCACTGTCCCTCTTTTCTTTTGGAAAAGGAGATTCTAGAACAGTGTACCATACACAAGCTCGATCGCCGTGAGGCCTCTCTTCGCGCTAAGGAGAAACTTTCACACCTGCCTCTCTCCTTTGCCGCTGTGACTAGGCCGGT
The DNA here is from genome assembly GCA_015478945.1 of Trachelipus rathkii. Lineage (NCBI taxonomy): Eukaryota > Metazoa > Arthropoda > Malacostraca > Isopoda > Trachelipodidae > Trachelipus > Trachelipus rathkii. Next base: position 29,534 of record JABUQX010132118.1, read on the forward strand.
TTCTACCGCCCAACCTTCCCATCGCCCTCGTGCACCTCCTGCGCCTCTACGTACTTCGCAGCTCTCTCGGTCGGATGCTGTACCCACTACTGGGTTGCACATTTCTACTCTGCAATCGAACTGCCCCCCGCATTCTCCCGACATGATCCGTACTGTCGCTCATCACAACTCTCCAGTCCCTACCTCCATATCCTATGGTGTGGCTTCGGTTGAAGTTCATGCCGCACCCAGGGTTGTATGCTCTTCAATTTCTGGTTCTTCTCCTGATTTGGAAGCATCCCCTGCGTTACTGCTCGATGATGACTCTCCTTTGCCGCCTGTTTCCCGTAAACGTCCGGCTCCTGTGTCTCCTGGGAAACCGCTGAATCGTTCTTCTCCTAGTATTGTGGACTCTCCTGAACGTGTCACGTCTCCTTCTGCGAGGCGCCATTACTCTTTTCACTATCGGGCGACAGATTTCTTAAAATCCTCGCCTTCTGCCCATCCGACCGGGTCTCCTGGTGGTTTGCCCAAACGTGCCCGTCGCTCGAAACGCCATGGTGATGTGGAAAGCATTCCGTCTGTTTCGGCTATCCCAGATAGTTTATCGGACCTTGCTTCTGCATCCGACCCTCCAGTTCCTTATTCCAGCGATTCCGAGTCCTACTCTGATATCGCAATGAATGTAACCACCGACTCTACATCTTCTGAGGTTCCCCAACTTGGGATCCAGGTCCCACCCCCCATTGTACCTCTTGTGCTCCCTCACGGTGAATCCGAGTCCCCTGTTGTTCGGGGGGATTCCGGAGCCATTGGGGGAGATACCACTGTATCCTCCCCTGCCTCTGCTCCGCTGTCCTTTTCTGGGCTGCCCCCGCAGGACGCTGAACTTTGTGAGGATGTGCTTCGGGCCTCCTCCCCCGTTCCTTGTCTGGTTCCTCCTCTTGCCATCCCTGATGAGACTCCGTCCATAACGAGTCTTCAGGGGGTACACCTGTCTCCCCCGTCCTGGACGATATTGGGGGTTCCCCTGTCTCCCCCGTTGAGACACGATCTTCTCTGAGACCCTCTGATGTGGAGATTGGTTTCGCCCATCTTTTTGACGGGGTCGCTCCCGCAGTGGTGGGGAGCGACCATTCTCTATCTCAGGATAAACCTCCAGTGTCAATTCTCCATGACCTTCCTCTTCCGCCGGGCTACAAGGCACCCCCTCGTGGGCCATCTAGTGACCCGTGCCTTCGATCGACGCGTGCTTCTAAAAAGAAAGCTGAAGCCCGTCGCATATCAACGATTGTAACAGACCGCCTTGCGGACTGATCGCTTCGTCTTTTTTTCTTCAATGTCGTTTCTTCAATGGAATTGCCGTGGTTACTACCCGAACTTCGAAGAGTTGGGTAGACTTATTGAATTGCATACTCCAAAGGCCATCTGCCTCCAAGAATTGCAACTGCGTAACCGTGCTTTTCTGCCGCCGTCCAAATATAGGTTGCCTCTCGCTTCCCAAAATCGTGGCGCTAATGATAGGGGTGGTGCGGCGATTTTGTTCCACGAATCGGTTCCTTTCACCCATATCCCCATTCCAACTCGGTTACACGCGGTAGCTGCCCGTGTCCACCTCGATTCCCCGTTTACTTTGTGCTCTGTCTACCTTGCGCCTAGTTGCATTTACACGAGAGAGGATCTTTTCGGACTGTTTCGAAACCTCCCTCCGCCCTTGTTGGTTTTGGGGACTTCAATATTCGCCACCCCTTGTGGGGTGACTCAGTTTCGTCACCTAATGCGGATTGGCTGTTGGGTGTTTTGCAGGGCTTTTCGTTGGGATGCCTCAACACAGGCTTACCAACTTTCGAACGTTTTGACACTCGTACTTCCTCCTGTGTTGACATCTCCTTATGCTCTCTTTCATTCATTGACAAATTCTGGTGGGACAGGTCGCCTTACCTTTGTGGGAGTGACCATTACCCTATCTACCTTACATCTCTTTGCCCTGATCGTCCTCCAACGCCTTATACCAGCTGGCGTTATGACAGGGCTGATTGGTCCTCCTTTCTCACTGCTACTTATGTCCCCTGCCTTCCGGCCACTGACGTCTTTCCTTTCCCTGCGGATGCGTTCACATATTTTGCGGATGTTGTTCTGGAGGTGGCGGAGGCCCATATCCCTCGCTCTTCTGCATGTCGTCGTTCTGCTACACCGTGGTGGAACGCAGATTGCGCTCGGGCTAATCGTGCTAAACGTCAACTCTATCGCTCATACAAGAAAACACCTACACAGTCTACGTTGATCCTCTTTAAGGCCGCTGCTGCTCGGTCTCAGTGTCTAAACAGGAGGACCAGGAAACAGTATTTTCGAACTTACGTTTCCACGGTCAAATCTTCTACGCCATTGTCGTCGGTGTATGGTGTTGTGCGCAAAATTTCTTGCAAGCACTACAGGGAGCCACCGACGGTCATCAGCTGTGGCCCGCACCCGTGTGACATTTCCGCTCCGGGCATGGTTGCCGATGAGCTGGGATACCAGTTTGCTGCTTGCTGCAGCGATTCTTGGTATCGTGAGCCTTTCCGATCGATCCGCGCCCGCACTCATTTCCCGGACTTTTCTGTTCCTCCTGGTGAGGATCCTTCTTATAATCGATTGTTCACGAGGGCGGAATTTCAGGAGGCTCTCCGCCTTTGTAAGGATGGAGCGCCTGGCCCTGAGGGTATCTCCTACCAAATGTTACGTCATCTCCATGCCTCTGCTTCGGCGTTTCTCCTCTCTTTATATAATCGAGTCTGGGTGGAGGGGGTCTTTCCCCCAGTTTGGCTAACGGCTTACACCATTCCCATTTCCAAACCAGGTAAGGACCCTACAATCGCGGACAACCAACGTCCCATTTCTCTAACTTGTCACACCTGTAAGTTGATGGAGAAGATGGTGGCTGTTCGTCTTCAACCGACGTTGGAGGGCCTGCGTGCTTTTTCTGCCCATCAGTTTGGGTTTAGGAATCATCGATCCACACAGAAACCTCTTCTCCGGTTGGACCACGATATCCGTGAGGCTTTCTCCTCTAATAAAATGGTCCTAGCTGTTTTCTTCGATCTCGAGAAGGCTTATGATTCCACATGGAGAATGGGAGTTCTCCATACCTTGCACTCGCTGGGCCTTAGGGGACAGCTTCCCCTCTTCCTTCAGTCTCTTATGTCGGGTCGATCTTTCCAGGTTCGCTGTGGTTCCACTCTGTCTCGTCATTTTGACATGGTCGAGGGGGTGCCGCAGGGAAGTGTGCTCAGCGTTCTGCTTTTCGCTGTCGGTTTCAATGGTGTCATTGCTAGCATCCCATCTTCCGTTCGGTGCTCTTTATATGTGGACGACCTGGCGTTGTATGTTTCTGGAGTGAAACTTTCATGCATGGAACGTCAGCTGCAGCTGTCTGTCAATGGGGTGACTTCGTGCAGTGATTCACGGGGTTTTACTTTTTCCGTCACAAAGACGAAGACCGTGCTTTTCCGTAGGGGTGGTAAGCGAGATCGTAAGGGTGATTTGTCTCCCTTGCTGACCTTGTATGGCTTCCCCATCCGCCCTGTGTCGGAGGTGAGGTTCTTGGGTCTGTTATTGTATGCTCGCCTGACTTATCTCCCTCATAGCCTCAATTTGAAACTTAACTACCGCCACTCGTTTGGACCTCTTACGCCACCTTACGTCTACATCTTGGGGTGCTGAACGTAAGGTCATGCTTCCTCTGTTGATCATGTTGGTCAGGTCTAGGGTTGGGATTAAAAAAAAGACCAATGGCCAAAATTTTTTTTTTTTTTTTTTTAAATTAATTTTATTTTTTATATATATCAAGTCTTTTTAGGGTATTTAGCATTAAAATACAGTAAATACAATATGTTAAAAGAGGTATACAATATATAAAGTAGAGTTTAGTGCTTAATAAAGTTTTATTAGTGCTCTAGGGCATATAATTATTACATTTCACATGATCTGATTATTATTATTATTATTATATATATATATATATATATATATATATATATATATATATATATATATATATAATACTTGAAGTATATATATATATATATATATATATATATATATATATATATATATATATATATATATATATATATATATATATATATATATATATATATATATATATATATATATATTTCTTTCTTTCTTTCTTCACCTTCCTCTTTTCCCCAAGATTGGGGGTAAGGTGCTGTACAAGCATCGGAAAAGAAAAGCAGTAGGAGAACATGACAAACGTCGAAAAGAAAGCCCAGCCTTACCGCCCCCTCTGTACCATTAATTAGTGAGAGCTCGTCTCAGACAGAAAATCCACCCTAGAGCATCATGGGACCGCGACGGACCCTCACTATGGTAAATCGTCAATGTAAGGGTTCATCCCCTGGCCCAGGTGGGCCACAACCATGCCCCCATACAAAACCCCGCCATTCTCTCCTATCATGCACCTTTATTCGCGCCCAGACTCACATTTCTCTCCTTCAGACACATTCGTTCACTGACTCAATCCACTTTCTCTTCGGTCTCCCAGCCGGTCGGTTCTAACACACTCACCACTATACATCCCTTAACCAACCTACTATCATTCATCCTTCCACATGACCAAACCAATCTCCAACATTTTTACATATATTCTCTCATTTACCCCTTTCTTCACACCACACCACTCTAATACGTTCATTCCTCTCTTTATCAATTCTTCTCACACCTAGCACACCCCTAAGATTGTCCATCTGAACACATTGAACTTTAGATCTATACTTCTTATTCCAGACCATAGTCTCACTACCATACAATAACACAGGTAACAACACCCTCATGTAAGACCCTAGCACTCAAGACTTAGTCCTTTGCATTCATAACGATTTAATTGCACCAGCCACCTTCCTGCCATTCACAACTTTCCTACTACACTCTGCATCGTCCATTCCATTCTTATCCAACATATACCCTAAATATTTAAACTCAGACACTTGTTCCAGCTGCTCACCATCTAACATAACTTCACTGAGGAGTGTCCTCCTCACAACCATAACAACCTCTTATCACGTTTACTTTCAAGCCCCTCCTTTCACACACCCTGCAAATCTCTCTACCAATCCTCTCAAACTCTCTTCAGATTCGCCACACAGAACCAAATCATCCGCATATAATAGGTAGGGCCCCCTCCACTCATCTCCATTCTCCACCATTCTAACACCATTTCCTGCCATCCCCACCTCAAATTCTTTCATAACCCCATCCATATACAAATTGAATAACCAAGGAGACATAACACAACCCTGTCTTACTCCGCTATTAATCCTAAACCAATCACCATTGACACCATTTATTCTTACACACGCTTCTATCGTCACTTTATACCATTCAGAAGCAAACCACCAACACCATATATCACTAACTTCTGCCATAGAGCTTCCCTATCTCTATCCTTGCACTTACATTTGCAATCCATAAAACTAAATACAATTTATTCTTCTTCTCCTCATTTTCTCAATCCATTTTGTTTCAATGTAAAGATTTGATCCACATCCCCTCTTCCCCCCCCTAAACGCACCTTGTTCTTCCCAATCAGTCCCTGGGGGCCATATATATATATATATATATATATATATATATATATATGCACAGTATATATATATATATATATATATATATATATATATATATATATATATGATATATATATATATATATATTCATGTGCAGCATTTATATGCATATAAACAGTATATATATATATATATATATATATATATATATATATATATATATATATATATATACTGCCTAACTATATATATATATATACTCTTTACATATATATATATATATATATATATATATATATATATATATAGTATATAATATATATATATATATATCTTTCTATATATATGTCCTGCTGCTATATATATATATATATATATTCTTCATCTACCTTTGCCAAGACTGGTGGTAGGTGCGTAACAACATCAGAAAGAAAAGCAGTGAAAGAATATGACAAAGTCGAAAGAAAGCCCAGCCTACCCATCCCTCTGTTCCATTAATTATTAAGGACTCTTCGCAGTCAATCCACCCTATAGCTTCCACGGGACTGCGACGGACCCTCACTATTGCATAATCATCAGTGTAAGGGTTCGTCCCTTTGACCCAGGTGGGCCACAGCCATACCCCTCACAAAACCCCGCCATTCTCTCTTATTTTGCACGTTTATTCTCGCCTCTGCCAAACTCATTTCTCTCCTTCAGATATTCGTTTACTGACTCAAGTCACTTTTCTTCGATCTCAGCCGTCGGTTTTCAACACACTCGCCACTTTACATCTGCTTAAAAACCGACATCATTCATCCTTTCCCACTTGGCCAAACCATCTCAACATACTTTCCTTTATTCTCTCGTTTTACTTTTCTTCACACCACACAAGTCTCTAATATGTTCATTCCTCATTTTATCAATTCTTCTCACACCTAGCATGCCCCTAGATTGCCATCTGAACACAATGAACTTTAGATCTATACTTCTTATTCCAGACCATAGTCTCCACTACTATACAATAACACAG
>JABUQX010132119.1:0-5000 GCA_015478945.1 Trachelipus rathkii
GTGATAGGGGTAAATCATTTTGGTAGTTCATAAACAATCTTTAATATAAGCATATCATTAATATGATTCTAAGATTACGCTAATATGCGTTGTAGAAAACGTCTTGAATAATTTCATGAGCTGGTTGATCATTCGCTCTAAACATTGTAAGTTTAAAGCTTATCATTATTATGTCGATACTATGATGACCGATTGCTGATGATAAGTGAAAAGAGTAGAATTTTCTCTATCTATCTAGCTCATAGATAATCATAAACATATCTTTACATGACTTCTGACATAATATTCGAATCGTGATAAGCTGTTTGCAACATGTGAACTATAAAATCATGATAAATTATGATATGCAGCCATCTCCTTATACACGTACCTATCATCGTATTAGTCCATTATTCACTGATATCAACTAAGATGAATTCTATTTTTTAGAAATATTGGAATAATGTCAAAGGATACTTATAGGATCTAGACAAATAAAATGGAGATAGTTCGGGACCTAAGACTATAAATATTATTTAAATTTTTGGAATAATAATTTCTAAATTTCAATTTTAATGATTCGTAAATAAATACATCCAGAATATTCATTTATTATTGTTTATAAGAGCTCAATATTCGCGCCCCGAAATAGTTTTGAGCAAATAAATGACGAATCACCTAGAAATATTACGGTATTTGGCCGAATAGCCGAATATACACGAATACTTTAAACGATATATCGTCACATCCTACTAATAATATGATATATATATTAATTTATATATAATATATATTAATAATAGATTATTATAGGACTTAATAAATTAGAACTATATATTAATTTTCTATATACATTTATATATATTATATATATATACTATATATATATATATATTATTTAATATAATATATATATTTAATTTATATAGTGAGGTGTGATGTGTGTATAGGTGTTGTGTGTATATGTGTGATTAGTTATAGTAAATATTATATTATGTTGAGAAGTACGAATAGTAGATCTAGTAAATATATAAATTGAAATACTAAGGTAAAAATAAATTAGCTTAATAGAAATTGATTATACTCACTAGTATTAATAGTATTTTTACGTATATTGTATATTGTATTGGATTTTATATCCCACCGTTGAACAGTTCATGGCAACATTCTCGATTAGATGACATAGAATCATTGGCTACTGTAAAAGCAATATAATAAGACATATATAAGAATCTGGTAGATAGTAAATATATATATAATAATAAATTTCTTATTATATATATATATCGGTATGTTATATTTTCCATTGAAATATAAAAAAAAAAATACTGCTTATGTAAATAAATTAAAAATTGTTATAAAATTGTTGGAAAACTCTGTATATGATAAACTGATATCATTTTTGAGAAGATCCAGAAGTAAGTCCCATCGCTAAAAGTGAACGGTCAGGCTTTGAAGAGTGTGACTTTCATTATTTACGATAAGATCGTAGCAAGGGTAAACGACAAATGATGTGTAACAGAGTGGGTCTATTCTTGTCGCCTATCCGGGTGTATGACGGGGGACGAAGTCCGCCCTTCTGGCTTATACCCGTCGCTCGAACTGCGCTTAAAAGGAAATTTACAAATGAAAATATTATTATTTCTCCAGAGCATATTAAAAACATACAATAATTTGGCAACAATCTTGTAAATCTCTATGATTCACTATGCCGAAATTGTCGAAAGTTAATGATCTCTATCTGTGTACTAACATTGTAATGCGACGGAACGTGTTTGTTGTCGAATATTGGTAACTCCACGGGCAATTCGTGCCGGTGTATTCCCCTTTTTTCTACCATTTTGTCTGTGTGAAGCTCTCTTCCGCATCTCAGAATTTCCAGAATAGCGCCACTCTGTCATAACGGTTGATCTTTCCCACCATTTCTGGCGTAATTGGCTTCTGAGCCTGACATCTTTAGTTTATTCTTGCAAATAGGGGTTCTGCCCGTGAGTGTTGGTGATAATGTAAAAAAAACAAAAAAAAAATTACATAAAAAAAAAAAAAAATGTCAGCATAACATTTTTAAATAAATAAAATGAAATTAGAAAATAATTTCTGTGCAAGGGAACATTAAATGATCGAATGTTTTATGTTTCAATCTTAAAACAAAAAATTTTATTTTTTTTGACATTTTCTGAATTAAACGAATATAGTGCTTTATTTTGAATATTCACAAACTTTTTTAGTCATAAGGATTTTATATTTTTTTATATTTTTTTTTTTATTTTTTATTCTTTATTTTTAGATGAATGGTGCCTAAAAGATTTTTCTTTTTTTTTTTTCTTTTTTTTTCCTATTTTTAAATTTATGCAAGTTTATAATTTTAGTTTAGATCACACATGTCAAATATTTTAATTATTTCTACCAGTTGTTTTTTATATAGTATAATATCTAGTATATAATATATTATATATTTATTTTAGTATATATTATTATTATTATTTTTAATATATTTAATAATATATAGTTTAAAATCAATATACTTTAATATATAATATAATATTATATATAATATATATATAATATATATATTAATGTTTATATATTTATATATATATACATAATATTTATAATTATATTATTATATATTTATATATATATATATATATATATATATATTTATATTATATTATATATACACAACACATATATTAATCATATATACAGCACACATATGTATTTTATATCTATATATATATATATATATATTACTATATATATTATATATAATATATTTATATATTTATATTAATTATCTATATATATAATATATATATAATATATATATATATATTAATATATATATATATATTATATATTAATATAATTATTATATAATATATATAATATAATATATATATATAATATATTATATGTTATACGTATATATGTATTAATATTTATATATTAATATTTTATATTATATATCTATAATATATATTATAATATATTTATCGAGGAATTTTATTTAGTCTTTAATGTAAAAAGGTATCGATTGATCTCGTAATGATGAAATATTGTCCCACGATTTAGAAAAGTTGTTTATTTGCTCGAAAGAAGAAGGGGAAAAAAAATATGGTTCGTTTAATGACGTTAAGAGGGGGGAAGATTTTCCCTTTTTTTAAGAGAATCGAAGCGAAAAAAAGGGGATTTTAACCCTTTGTGGCTATTTTTTCTCGATGGCTGTGATTCGAGGGGATAGATAGTTTTTGCAGTTTTTTCTTATTTTGAAGGTAGCTTGGGATCTAATTCCAAATCATTTATTCTTTTGTTTTTAATGATCTTTTCTTTTTATTGTGACGATTTTTTTAGTCTGTTCTCTGTTTGTTTTTCTCCTGTGAGTGGAGGGATGGGGGTAGGGTTTTTATATCGGTAGGGACTTTATCTCGGTAGGGTCTTTATCTCGGTGTTTGTTTAGAGCATTTGCAGTTTGTCTCAATCACTATCTCGCCTCCGTTCTTGATCATATCGCCAGTAATATCATCTATATATGTAGATTTGTCATCCTTTAATTTTCTTATTCTACTCATTACCTCTTTTTTACAAATAAAGTCATCCCCAAAATTCTATTTTATGGATCAAATAAATTTCTCGAGTGGCCCATTGTTAGCTCTGGAACGGTTATTATAAACAACTGATTTAAAGGTGCCTCAAGTTAGTAATATAACGGTGTCACGTCTAGAAATCTAGGCGACCATTCAATAGAATTCTCGCTGGAATTACTTTATTGTTCCATGATATTTCATATAGAATAACGCAGCAGCATTGTTGAAAATATGTTGGTTGACTCCATCCAGAAGAAAATCACATCTCTTTCCGATGGAGTAATCGATTTTCATCAATGTTAATTAAGAAATTTCGCAAATTATGACTTATAATTCACAGAATGAAAAAAAAAATATCTACAATTTCTTATCTCAACATTGCAGGTCATGACTATAATCTTCGGATTGAATTTCAACGTCATTTTCTCTACATTTAGTGGAATTAGTAACTGCTAATGTACTGTTTGTTAGACCACTTTTAAGATTATAACTAATAAAAATAAACTTGAAAAGTAAAATTATGGTATGAATTGCTTCTCCAAAATGATGCCAGACTTGGACCACACTATATATATATATATAATATATTATATATATATATATAATATATATTATAGTATATATATAGTATATTTAATTATATATAGATATATATAATGTGTGTGTGTGATGGTGTGTGTGTGTGTGTGTGTTGTTCAAAAATTAAGTTAGAGGGGGTTTGGATGGGAAGAAGATGAATAAGGAAGGAAGTGGGTAGAATTACGAGTGAAAAGTTAAGTTGAACAAGGTAATAGGTAAGTATTTAAGAGGGCTTGAAAAATAAATCAGTTGAATGTTGAACAAGTTGAAACTGAAAAATCTGGAAGCAAATGAGGAAGCGATTTTTGTTAGTAGTGGCATAAAGTAGTATGTTGGATGTGGCAAGTAGGAGTAAGAATGGCTAACAGCGACGTGGCTGTAATGAAAAAGTGATGTAAGCGGTTAAAAGTAAAAAACGAAGACGTGTTAATTACTTAACGAAGTCTATGATGAGGTGCTCAAAAGAAAAATGTTTTAGATTATATAAGGAGGAAAAAGGAAATATGAAAAGATGCAATTCACGTCAGGAGGAAAAAGGAGGTAGCATGACATAGTTTGGAAGGAGGATGAATGGGATTTTACAAGAGAATAGGTAGCGGAAGGATTACATAATGAGAATAAGGGGAATTCTCTTAGAATAACCGCATAGGTGACTAGGTGCTTTCGTACATAGATGAAATAATGATGTGGGAGACATTTGAGGGAACAACTTCGAATCTGCAGTCAACATTTGGCAGCAAATGTAAGAGATGAAATAGTGATATGTGTGCTGATGATGGTTGCCAGAGGCATAGGTATTTTGAGGGAGAGATCAGTTAGTAGGAGGAAGGTATTGGTGAACTGTCTGAGAAAGTT
>JABUQX010132119.1:12500-30490 GCA_015478945.1 Trachelipus rathkii
TAATAATAATAATATAATATAATAATAATAATAATAATAATAATAATAATAATAATAATAATAATAATAATAATAATAATAATAATAATAATAATAATAATAATAATAATTAGAATAAGAAATATATAATAAATAATAATAATAATATAATAATAATAAAAACCACATTTACGTCAGAAGGAGAGTGAAGAGACTTTTTAAATATTTAACATAGATAAAATAGAACATTTGGAGCAAAGGAGGGGATGGACGAAGGGAGAGGCGATGGGACTAGACGTATTCGGGAGGGAGTGATGGATGAAATGGTTTGTGGAAGTAGATTTATTTGGGAGGGAGAATTGATGGACGGAATGGTAGTGGGAGGTGAAATATTTCTTAGAGAATGGACAATAGGAATTGTAGTGGAAGTAGATACATTTCTGTGGAAATGGATGGAGGGAATGCTAGTGGATGTAGATATATTTATGCAGCAAAGTAGTGGGAGAACACACTTTTGTAGGGGATATAAGGAGGGAATGACAGTGGGAGTAAATGTATATATATACAAATGGATGGAAGGAAAGATAGTTGGAGTAGATGCTTTTCTGTGGGATAAATGGGGGGAAAAGTAGTGGGAGTAGATGTATTTCGGGGGAGGGGGTTAGGGAGGAGTAAATGAGCTGCCGGAAATAACGGATGTTTTCGAGGCGATTATAAAGTGGAAATGTATTTTAAAAATTATTGCCTTTCGAGGCTTTATTTGAAAGGCTTCAAACCCGAAAATTTTACCTTCTTCGAATTGATAATAAATTTGGTCTCGAAACTCATAATAAACTATGTTGTGTGTAGATTACCATCATCCATGTATGCACATTAACACTACATATCAACATACATAAATACATGCATATGTATATTAGTTAGCAAATGCACTATATACGTATGGTTTCGATATGAATAGGTGAATTTCAAGTATTAATAAAGTATAAACCCATTCTAATAATAATAAAATATATAATATAATATATAATAATATATATTTAATAATATATATAATAATATATATATATATATATAATATATTAAAAATTTTATATTATATTATATAAATATATATTAAAAATAATAATATAATATATAATAAAATAATTATATAATTTACTAATTTAATAATAGTAAATAATAATAATAATTAATAATAATAAATATAATATATTATATAATTAATAAAAATCTGATACAAACACATACCAAAGTTCATAGAGTAAGAATCCTTTATAAAACATTGTGGCTTATTGAAGAAGTGAATTCATTAATATTTTCTTGATTTAAAGCCAGAGTTGCAATAAAGAGTATTTCTCTATTATTATTATATTATTTGTTATTATTTTATTATTTTTTATTAATATACTAGTAATTGGCTAGTCTTATTCGTATTATTTATTATATATTATTATTATTATTTATTATTATTATTAGTTTATGATTATTAATTATTATTATATTATATTATTATTATTATTATTATTATAATTATAATTATATTATAATTATATTATGCACTATATTATATAGAGAGAGATTATACATCATACTTGAGAAAGAGAATTATAATGCACCATACTTATAATAATTATTATTATTATTTGTTATAATTGTTTTGTTATATACTTATTACTATTAATTACTTCTATTATTATATTAATATTTTATTTTCCATATTATATATAATTATAATAACTAATTTAATAATTATATATGATTAAAATTATAATTATACATTATAATTAATAATTATGATATATTGTCCTAATTTATAATTAATTTATAATTAATAATAATTATAATAATATAATAAATAATATAATATATTAATCAATAAATATATACTTATTAATAATAATAATACATAATATATATACCCCAATAATTGATAGATAATTAATAATTAAAAATATTAATACATTAATAGTAATATTTTAAAATATAACATATATTATATATACTTATATTATATTTACTAATAAGTAAATATTTGCCAAGATAACATAAATTATAAGTAATCTTCATTTTAGATTATATTTAAAGAAATGTTTATTATAATATATTATAATTATAATTAATTATAAATTTATATTTATTATAATTATAATTACAATTGTAATTATATTATATATTAATATTATAAATATAATTATAAATATAATTTTTTATTGTTTTCGTTCATCTTTATTATTATTATATTATTATTATTAATTTTATTACATTATTATATAATTATAATTATTATTATTATATTATTTATTTATATTATATAATCACCTCGTTTATTCTGCATTCTAGTGCTATATTCATAATAATAATTATTAATTATATTATAATCATTAATAATTTAGTTAGTTATAGTTTATAGATTATAACGTTATAATTAATAATTATAATTATAAATTATAATAATAAAATTATGGATGATAAATAGACCTTTAGATTTAAAATTAATTTTATTCATTTTTTATTAATTATTTATTAATAATTATTATTATTATTAATTATATTATATATTATTATTATTTTATTATTTATAATAATTTTATCTTATTATTATAATTATTAATATTAATTAATTTATTATATTTAATTATTAATTTATTAATTTATTAATTATCTTAATATTTATAATTTAATTAAAATTATTAATAATTAGATAGTAATATTAGTCTTACTTAACTTAATTATCTATTTACTACTCTCATCACTTATTCACTTTTTTAATGTCTTTTTTCCATCCATATGTAGTTTGTGTTCATTTTTGTTTATATTTGTTTCTTCACAAATATCTTCTTCCTTTGATTATTTGCTCAATTATTATATTTGAAGCTCTTTCGCCAATCGAGAATATTAGAAACCAATTTTTATCCTAACTTCAACAAGTCATTGGCTTTGATATACTGGGATCGACATCTTATCCCACAAACCAGGCTCAATATGCAATGCACATGTATGGTGCCCCAGAAGTTAACTAGGCCTATTATAATTAACGGATTATGGTACGGGATACCATTGTCAAATAAAAGGTTGAACCCTAAAAATGAAAAATACTAAGGAGTTTGGTTTTCGTTTTCATCGCCAACTCTCCTCCGTTGGAATTTTCCGTCCTCCGTGCCCGCTTTTGCTTCCCCTCCATCGACTGGCCGTTTTATTTGCCTTGCCCAGGCCTATGCTCGCCCGTGGCGGCTGGGCGTTTTGCCTCACCTCTCTCGTTGGTCTCGGGGGGCCCCTCACCCTCTTCCTTCCGGCCCTGCTGTCCGGCTCGTTCGCTTTGGGTTCGTTGGGTCCCCCCAATGTCGCGGCCATTTTGTTCTGGCTGCGCGAGTGCCGCCGGGCACGTGTGTGCGCGTGTGCTGCTTTTTGCCTCGGGTTCCCTCTCGTATGGATCCCTTTCACCCCGGTGCCGCTGCTCCGTCTCTGTCGCTGCTCCTGCCATCTTTCTGTTCCTCGGAGACGGCTTCCTTGTATCTGGATAAGCTTCGCTGCCCCTTTTTTTTTTTTTTTTTTCGTATCTTTTTTTTTTTTTTTGTCGATTTATTTTTTTTTTTTTATTTTTTTATTCATGTTTGTTTTATTTGCATTTGGCTTGATTTTGTTTTTTTTTTTTTTTTTTTTTCATTTTTCTTTTTTATTTTTTCTTCCTTTTTTTTTTTTTTTTTTTTTTTTTTTTTTTTTTTTTTTTTTTTTTTTTTTTTTTTTTTTTTTTTTTTTTTTTTTTTTTTAGGGACATTTTTTTTTTTTTGTTTTTTTTTTTGTTTTTTTGGTTTTTTTTTATGCTTCAGCTGGCTATTGACAGGGTTTCCGCATGGTGTAGTAAGCGTGGTTTCACTTTCTCTACATCGAAAACAAAGGCCATGCTGTTCAGGAAAAATCCACGACGTGGTGTCGGGTGCGTTCGCATCCTTCTTTGCCCCTCTCTGGTTCTCCTCACTCTGCTTGTGGTCTCTGGTGCGCTTCTTGGGTTGCTGCTCGGTGCGCCGCCTTCCGTCCCTCCTCCTCTCTCCGAGCTCGGCATTACGCTGCCGTCAGACTTTTCTCATTGCGCCTCTCCCCCCTCTCCGCCTGGGGTGCGGCCCGCCCGCGCCTGCTCCCTCTTTTCCTTTGCGCTCTCCCGCCCGCGCGTCGCTCTGCCTTGTGCTCTATTCTGGGCCCCCGCTCTCCTCCGCCGCCCCTCTGTCTTTTGCCCCCTTCCGCCCGCGGGCCTGCGGTAGCGCTGGCGTCAATTTGGCTCTTCCCCGACGGTGCGCTGGCGGTGGTGCCCGGGGGTGCTGCCCTTGTTTTGCGCCGGGACCCGCTCCTGATCCTTGTTCCTTACGCGTTCCTGTCTCTTCTACTCTGGCCTGTCCTCTGTCATTGCACGCGTCTCCCCCCTCCTTCTTCCCGGCGTTTGATCGGCTTGGGGTAACTTCCATCTTCCGTTTCTCTGCCTACCCCTTCGCGGTGTCACTGCCGTCTTCCTTCCCATACTTCTCTGGCCCTATGCACCTGGGTCTCTCCCCCCCCGTTGTCTGCTTTGGGCTCCATCCTTCCCCCCGCTGCTGCCCACACCGCGCCGTTGCGGGCTCTTTTCTGTCCTCCTGGCCGCGGTTTGCCTTTGGACTCGGTCGCTGTTATCCCCGACTGCTCCCAGACCGGATGTGGTCGGGGGCGATCCGCTGTTTTCCGCCTTCCACCGTATCTCACATCTGCCCCCTTTTTCGTCCGTATTTTCTGCCGAACTGGTTGCGGTGGCTATGGAAGTTCATAGTTGCGGTGGTCTTCACACAACTTGGTCAATTAAAAACACTATTTCCGATTCCAGAAGTGCCTTCAGCGTTGCTTTTGCCGTCTTCGAGAAAACCCCTTTAGTCTTACCAAATCCAGAAACTCTCTGCTCGTTGCGTGTACAGGTACAATTCGTTATCATTCTGTTGGGTCCCTTCCCATGTGAGTGATCTGGGGAACGAGCGAGTAGACAGGTACCTTTCGAATGAATTAGCGCACTAGGACTGCCCCATGTCCAATCCTTTTATCCTGACTTGTGACTGGGACGCCTTCCTGCTTCTGAATTTTATATATCCATTCGTCGGCGTTCCGTTCATGACATGGCAGGCCAATTTGTTGGTCGGAGATAATCGTGGCCGCTAAGCTCCGCTCTACCGTCAACTCCTCATTAGCCTGGCCTCTTCCTTGCAGGAGAAGTCCCCTTTTGGAGGTGGTCCCTGGCTTCGATTGCGAATAGGCATACCAATATCACCCCATGGTTTTTCTAATGTCGCAGGATGAGAACCATCTTGCCCGTTTGCTGCTCGAGTTGCCGCTTTCAATTTTTCATGTGGTTTGTGGGTTGCCGAATGCCCTTTCTGCCCTCGACGCGCACTTTTCCTGGTTTGCATAACTGTTCCTGTGCAACATTCTTGCACGTATCTCTCTCATTTAACGAAGTGACAGCGTTTTTGCATTCCTGTGGATTTAAACATCCTCTACTATAAGATTTAATTCTCTCAGTGCGATTTTTATGTCGTTTTGCTAGGGACTTTCCCTGTTGTTGGTTTGCTGACACGGTGTAGCCGCATGACATGTGTGCTGTGTTGGTCCCTGTACATCAACTCAAAAATTATTATTTTATTATTATTATTATTATTATTATTATTATTATTATTATTATTATTATTATTATTATTATTATTATTATGTATGTGAAAATTTTATTAACATAATGAAAACTTTTCTTAATGTAAGCGAAAGACTTGGTTTGAAAATTTAAATCTATTTTATGTAATGTATTAATTTTTAGAGGTGTTAATCTTGTAGTATTAACGTGTATTCATTTATATTCAGGTAGTGATGCCAGTTCCTGGCCTTCGAAGTCAATATCCAGATAATGAAACAAAAGATTATTACAGTGAATTTCTAGAGAATGATGAAATGACATTCGATAAGTTGCTACATAAAGTAAAGTAGGTTATGAAGTAAATTAGGCTATAAAATAATGTAGGTTATTGAGAAAGTAGCTTATTCTTTTTTATATAATTTAAAAGCTCTCTTAAAAAATAACATACGTACGTAATAATAAATATATATATAATAGATATTCTTCCCGTACAAAATAAATTATCTCAGGATACAAGGAAAAACAAAAAAACTAAATTAGAATAAATACCAACACTTTAAGATTCTCAACCATTATACGTATATCCTACGTGATATAGTATT
The DNA here is from genome assembly GCA_015478945.1 of Trachelipus rathkii. Taxonomy (NCBI): domain Eukaryota; kingdom Metazoa; phylum Arthropoda; class Malacostraca; order Isopoda; family Trachelipodidae; genus Trachelipus; species Trachelipus rathkii. The sequence goes on from JABUQX010132119.1 coordinate 18,723, forward strand.
TTACACAACAATGATGAATTACGAGAAACCATTAAAAACTCACCTATAGCTTAAGTTTCACAGCAAACATAGGTCAGCCCTATGTATATATATATATATAATATACTTGATATATAAACAGTATCCGGAATTTAATGATGAGAAGTATATATATAATACATAATTCCACTGACAGTAAATGCGAATTTGAACTCGTAATCAAAGAGAGAGAAAATAATGTCAATCCACGACACTTTAAGTATTGTTGGACATCGATAGATTAGTTGGCCTTGGGACTTTATTATAGAAAGGACTCATAGCACCGATTAGTTTGTGATAGATTTCGACGCTTCTACGAAGGGCGAAGGTGTGTCCATTCGCTAACCTAATTAAAGACTACAACTTTATAAGTATTTAAAACAGAGTTTGTGAATTGTAATTTGTGGTTTTATTAATCACTAATTTGGATTTTGAATGTGGGGGACTGTTTTATTATTATTGGTAAAATGTTCTAATATATATATATATATATATTAAAAAAACTTATAATAACATATATAAATAAATTAATAGCCATCACAATATAGTCATATATAGTAATCAATTTGTCATATAACTAACATAGCATCCAAAAAAACATAACCTATACTATAACATTATACCTAATACTTATAGTTTCTATATATAGTATATATATATAATATATATAAGTAATGATATATCACTTACTATAGCTCTTACCTAAATATACACTAGTCCCGTACCAATATACTAATCATAATCTATATAGAAAATATATATATTATAATATTTATCAAAATAATTATTTTATATCATTAATAACTATATAATTAATATATTATATACTAATATTATATTCTTGTAATTTTACCAAGGACTTAGTCCATAAAATATTATATGATAATATGATATATATATATATATAATATTAAAAAGTTCCACGGAGTCCGCGGTGCCATCCAGTTCTCCTAGCTCTTGCACAGCACCATGCCAAACAATTCTTAAAGGACAGCCCATAGTGCTAGACGGTAGCTGATGCGCAGAGAATCCAGTGATTTGGTTTCAAAATTTAAAAATCCCATGCAAACTTTGTTTAAGTGTTTTCTTACCAGAATTTGCCTCTCTCCGGAGTGCAGGTTTTCCAAGTACATAATTAATCAATTCTATTCGGGGATCCGAGTGTAATCTGTGTCTGGATATTATAGTATATAGTATACTATATATTATATATTATATAATAAATATATAATACGTGTAAGAAAGAAAATAATAATAAATTTATACTAATATAGTATATATATATAGTATATATTAGTATACTGTGGTGTGTGTGTGGTGTGTGTGTGTGGTGTGGATTGGAAAGAATTCCTCGTCACTAGTAACTGTTCTGCGTAGCGGTCGTAAGAGGTGACTGAAAGGGCAGTAATCGGTTTTGAAGCTGGACGCGCTCCGGACCATATCACGTAATAATGCTTCAGGATGCTCATGCATGACTCAATTAACTCAGTACCAGGTCGTGGATTCTGCACGCAAGTGACCTTGTATCACTATTCTGTTTCCAGTACATGTTTGCACACCCCGTCCCCAATCTATGGGGAACCGAGCTGAGGCTGAATATATATTAATTCTCATATATTATATATATATATTATATATATATACCAATACCCCTATTAATACTCCTGTATATATTACCCGCTTCCATCCCAATATACTAACGTATACATCAATTATATATCACTAGTGACTCACACCCCGTATATTACACATATTATATCATCCATCATATAGGAATATCCATATAATACTATATACCTACCACTAATATGACAGTAGATCACATATATATTTAAGCATATACTATAACATACAACCGTCCACACCCTCCAAATCAATAAATCCTCCATTTCCCCTGAAAAAATGACAGAAAATCTCCAATTCATCACAAACAACTGCGTTCAAAAGTTATATAAAAACATTCTACTCCACTCTTCAAAATTACAAAATTACCGATAAATACATCCATTCATCTCTCTCCTCATTTTATTCAACTTTTTCACTCAGGACCTTAACGATACCTAGTATAGGGCTGCACACTTGCACAATCACGATACCGAATCACCACCAACTATACGTAATCACACATTGACGCTCATTATCTTCCCGTAAACACCGGGCTCGACGTAAAAAACAGCACAACACCATACAACAAGAATAGTCAATCCTACACTCTTTTAAGAAAACTGTTAAATCACCAACAGATGACAGCATCTATCCCCGCTTAGGAGCCCTTAAGGTCCCTAATCACACTTATTACCTCACCAAACGACTACTAATCCCTCCTCCTCGCTTAATTACTGCTGGAACAATAGAATGATTAACTCACCCGTCATCACAGCTGTTCTAACAGACCCAAAATATAAGACTACATACAAATGAAGCAGAACATAATGCCACCGATGACTTTCCCCCTCCAGATATTACCAAATCACTTATTTCCCATGACTCATATCAACGAACTAAACACCACTCACGACCTTATCCCAAACACAATTTAAGGGCGACTGTGAAAACTACAACTCACTACTAACATTCTCTCTACGTTCCTAATATAGAACAGACTCCTTAAGAACTCAACTTAAATTACGACTTCCCCGCACATGGTGTCCACTCAATTTTTATATTACAACAGAATGCATAAATAATATACTAATAATGTCCAAAAGAATCATATCCAAATCAATGGCCGATATGTAATTCCATATTAAAATATATGATTAGTACGTAGATATATACTATTATTATATATGTACTATTATATATATAATACCTATATATATAATATCAGTAGATTAAATTAGCGGTATTATCATAACAAAATCCATAACATTATACAATATACGCATGGGGATAGATATATAACTCAATATACTCGTATAATGAAATCAACGCTTTTTTTCTCTGAATGTGGTGTTTTAAAATTTTTTTCAAACTATCTAAATTTTTTTTTTAAAAAATATTTGTCTTTCTTTATTATAAACGCTTTTAGTTCACTTTTAACATTTGGTTAAAATTATTATACTCTGTTCAATAATAAATAATAGTTTTATGATTAAGGATGTATGTGCCAACATAATAGAAGATGGTGCTCCCCCTTTATAGGTTGGCGTTTTTTTAATACAAGGAAAGGTTTTTTTTTGCCCCCTTCCATTAAAGCTGCAAAATACCTCATTTAACAAACAATAAGGTCGCGCCCCTTTAATTTTCCCCCCTTCCAGTTAATTACTATCCTAAGAAAAAATATGGGCAATTATTCTCTGGCTTCAAGCAAGACTACCCATTGGAAAGCAATTGGGGAAACATGATAAAACACAGCATATCTTGTTGATTTTGAGACTTAAGCGCGGTCTGTATAACCTTGTTGTTTTGTGTTATTGCTAGAGTTTCCTCAGAATGTTCGGTTGCCCAATCATGTAAATGGTTTCCAGTTGGATTTGGGGTTTACAGCCCATCAACGCAGAAAAGGGTGGGTCCCCTCCCTGGAATTGTGTAGAAAGTAAAATAGTCCCCCCCCCCCCTAGATGATTCCCTGGCAATTGGAACTTGCCCCTTTCCGTTTAACCCTATTCCCTTTAAAGGTTAAAAAAACTCTAAAACATTGGTTTAAGTTCAAAAGTTTTTGTTTCTACTGCAACTCGGGTCCGAAATGACTCTACCCGTCCTCAGGAATTGCCTGGATTTTTCCCTTTTGGTTTCAAACATTCCCACCAAATTCTTGCAAGCTACAAAATATATTCTTTGATCAGGGGATAAATAAAAGAAATTCATTTCAAATCACTATTGAGTTAATTTAGCTTTCCATAAATAATTTTTTATTTTCACTTTCAAGACGATCAATTTCACTGAAAAATTATTATACCCAAATAATATCTTAAAGTTTTTTCCCTTCTTCTTCGATTCCATTTTTTCCTTACAAAAAAATTAACAATTTTAGGAATAACGCCCAGTTGGGTGGGGCGCCCGCTTTTCTTTGTGAGTTGTGGTGGGTTCTGTACCTTCGATGACTTTTTAATCTTAATGGAATAAACACATCCTAATTTCCTCTTTCACTAAAGATTTTGAATTTTTTATGCGCCTCGCTAAGAGCTTTTACAATCAAAGAATGGCCCGCATAGCTTCTCCCAATTACGTGGGTTCCCTCAAAATAAATGTTAACCTGTTCCATTGTTTTTGGCCCCTTTAAGTTAACAAACTGAATTTATGTCTTCTTTGGGCCCTTGTTTGGCTTTATATGCAATCCTACCCCCTCCTACTTCCCCGATTTGAAAGGTGTTTTTGGGGGTAAACTCCAATCTATGCCCACGTAGAAAACAAATCGAAAATTTAAAATAATTAAGTTTACGGGACCCATTTCACAACTCGGTAAATAACTTTTTTTTAACAATTTGCTTTAAAACTGGTGTTTCCCCCCTTTACCAAAGATTTCGTCATCGCTGTCCCTTCAAAAGAAAGGAAAAAATAGATATAATGGAAAAACATTTTAAACTCTTTCCTAAAATACTTTTTGCCTCAGTATTCGCAGTATGAGTTTTTTCCTGTTAATTGTCTAAATCGTCTCCCGGGCCGCTTGGTTCTGAATCTTTCTTTTTTTCCTGTTTTCCCTCAATAATTCAAACGAATTTTTACTGCTTTGGGTTTTTATTAATCTTTTTTTTGCAAAACTTCAAGTGGGGGGAAACTCATTAAATTGAACTTGTTTTTGAAGTTGGATATATAAGTTTTTCTTTGAATATATATCCAAATGAGTCCCCTTAAAACAAATAAGTTTGAATTTTTTAAAATTAATTCTTTATTTTGTACACTAAATTTTTTCCTTTGATATCCTCGTTTCTTTTGCGTCAATCCTTCAATATCTTCTGCACCGCTTGGTTTAAAACCAATAGGCCCCGTCCGTTTTTCCCATCCTTTACCAAATTCCAAAAATCAAAATAATCGGAAAATCATAACCCTTTCCCCATTCGTGATTCTTTGATTTCACTATCGGAAAATACTCCCCTCTTTTCACACAAAAATATTTTTTTTCGTCACCTTTTTTATTATCACGCAATTCAGATTTCCCACTCCTTCAATTCCTCCCCTTTCATCATCATCTTCATTTTTTTGGAAAAAGCAAAAAATTACCAATTTCCAAATCCACAACGAGAATAATTTTTTGTAGGACTGAGTAAAAGGAAACCCATCTTCTAGAGATATCTCGAGAATCTTCTGACCCTTACATTGTTTTTAAATCTCTGTAAAACATTTTGGTGTTAGTCAAATTGAAACATGAATTTGGTTTTTTTAAAACATGCCCATCAAAACCTTAGACATACCCATCCTGTTAACCTCCACTATGAACACACAAAACAAATTTAAGAAAGGTTTTAAAAAGCTGTTTTTTCTGGGTGGCCCCCGCCATTTAATTTTTTTTTTTTACACAAACGTATTATCCCCTTTCTTTTTGCCAATTTGGGATGCCATTTCGTTTTACTTGTAACCACTTGGGCCTAAATCAAAACCCATATATCTGGGGATGGGTTTCTGTCTGGCTCTTATACCACGGTTCCTTAAATTTGAAAGGGGTGGGAGGGCCTACAGGCTTTTAACCTTTCTCATTTTCTTTTTTGCTCCCTAAACTTTTAATTCTCCCCCTTCCTGGTTTTTCAAAACCTGGTTTTGGGCAGGCCACTCCCCTTCTTTCCACAATTTTTGGGCTCATTAAACAGACCAATTAACAAGCTCTAAAAAAACAAAAAAAAAAAAAAAAAAAAAACGCATAGTTTTTCCATGGACATTCTACCGGAACCCTAATATCCGATACCTCTTCTAGCTTATACTTCCCCCCCCCCTAAGTCCTCCTTTGGTGAAGAGCTTTCGCTGCTTAGACTTGTTTTTGCCCACCAATTTCCTCCCAAAACCGATCTCTCCCTCTCTACTTAAAGTTTTCGCCTGATTTTCCATTGAAAGTTTCTGAAATATATAAAATTTACCATCTTAGTGGCATTTTTCGATAACATTTTTCAAAAACAATTTTACGTGTTTCGGAGATATCTTTTCTTCCCAATTCATGCAGTATTATTATATTGTTTCCTCATTTTCTTTCTTCGCTTTCTTTTCCCCCTTTTCCCCACCCTGCCTTGTGGACGACGTCGCTTTAACATTTATTGCTTCTCAATTGCTCGCTTTTCCTTCCTCTTCTTTTCCTGTCTCTATCTTATCCTTACTTCTTTTTCCATTTATTATATTAAAGTTCCTTTGAAATATGCGCGAAACAACTTTCCCCCAACACAACGATAATACTGGGTAATCGGTATAATCGGTCCCCCTTTTGAATTATTTGGGAAAACGCAAAATATGAAAGTTCAACCGCTCTTCGTCAATTTCTGGTGGAATTCCGGAAAAAATCCTTCTCTGGGATTTTCCCCTCTCAAGAGCGTGGAGAAAATATATAACTTATTTGATATATTATATACTCTCTTCCTAGATAAGTATAAATATACCACCATTAATATATCTATACTTAACTATACCACTCTAATATATAATTAATTATATATATATAATATTAATATATTAGATATATATATAACTTGAAATACAGTAAAGAATAGTAAGGTTATACACGCCACAGAATGGAAAAATACCACATTTTAATTGAAACTCAAATCTTCTTTATAATAGTATTATAGAAACCGTAAACCTATATAGTTAATATTATATATTTTCTCCTTCATATGGAAGTTGGCGTAGAATATAATTTAACTAGGTTTATATAATAATAGGTCACCTTACTAACTACTATAGTATACGTTTTACGGGGAGATACTTAATAGTATAGATATCATTATTATAATATATATAAGCATAATTATTATATTAAAATAAGAATTTTAAACTAGTAGTACATATATAATACGGTTCACCTAATAATATTTAATAAATATAAATCCTAACATAACTAATATATTTAATATTATATATTAAAATATTTATATTTATTTCATAGTATATAGTATATATTATATATTATTAATTTATATATATAATTACTAACACTATTCATATATTAACCTTATAGCTACCTATAGTAACTAATAATTTAAATATTTAATATACTAATTTATATAACAATAAAAAAGAAAGATCAGTCATATTAAAAATATACCTCTTCTATATCATGAGTAAATTGGTACTACCCTACATAATATTACTCTCTCTCTGAATATATTATAAGGGACGTACATAAATATACTATATACTAGTATTATCATAATATAATTTTAATATCCAGTATTAACTGGAAAATGTGTATTTATATATCCTTAGTTAATAATAATATAATCCTATAATATAGATACAGGTGGTAACTAAGCCCGGGGTGGCGGGCATTAGCATAGTACTATATAGGTATACTCCTGGAGATATATAAAGCAGGTGAGTTAACTATATAATATAGCTATTACTATTTTACTTAATAAATCTCATGATCTCTCACATTTAATATAATAATAATAATAAGCATATTTAGGTATTTATGATGCAATTAGTGATTAGGTGTATAACCTAAGTAATTATATAAGGGCAAAGTTATATAATATAAGGTATATATATTATAGTATATTATTATAATAGTAATATATAATAATTAAGTAAATATTTATATATATATACATATATATATATAGTATATTATAGTATTATAGTATACTTTAAAATATAATATTATATAATATATATTACAAATATATATTATTATATATAATTTATTATAGTATAATAGATAATTATATTATATTTAATATACTAATATATATATTTATAATATATATATATAAATTTATAATTAATATAATAGTATATACATTTTATATATTTATATATATATATATAAATATTATATAAATAACGCTTTTTAATATCGGTACTGAAATTAAATAATCGAAAAAGATAGAAGAATTAGAAAAATAAAATTAAAACAATTTTTTTTCAAACATGAAAAAGCAAGAAATGGACGTGGCGTCTATCCTTATCTCTTTTCATCATTATAATATTATTATATAATATTATATATAAATATATTATATTAAATATATTATATATATATTATTTAATATATATTAATAATTATAATATATAATATATAAAATTAAACATAGTGATATAATATATATAAATAATAAATATTGATATATATATATATATATATATATATATATACATTAGAAAAAAAATTTTGTAAAATGTTTATTTTAGTTTTATATGGTCCATTGATAACAACTTTTAAACTGAAAAAGTATTTCCCTTAAACATTCATCCATACAAAAGTTTGCCAAAGCCTTTTTTTTGTCAATTTTGTTTAAAAAATACATGTTCAAGTTTTTCCCTATGCCAACTTGGTTCCCCCCGATTTAGATGCCTAATTAATATGCCATGTCCTCTGCTCTAGGACAAGCAAATCTCCGAGTAGTTATTGGCGGAAACTAAGCCGTAGCATAAATTGTTTACCAAAATAGTGAATAAAAATATGCTTTCCTTAAAATAGTCACCTTTAAAAGAATCCTCTGTCCTCGATAATTAAACTTAATTTTTGAAAAAAATTAAAGAAAGATTAAAATCAAATACCCGGGCTCTTATCTTTTCCCTAGGTGGATTGCGGCTTTGCCCTGGCAAACTCGTATTTGGTCTGCCTGGGGAGGAGTGGGCATATAAGCCTTGCTAGCACGTGGAACTCAATCGATAAGAGAAGACCAGAGTCCCGCATGGGCAAGGATTCGGGTTTTTCGAATCCCTAGTTTCCTGAAATTATAGGTATAAGAGAAAATTAACCTTAAGAGAAGTTACCCCTCCTAGAAAAGGGCAATGGCTAGACACCAAAAACTTAAATATACATATATATATATATATATTAATATATTAATATAAAATTATAATTAGTTAATATTATATATATAATATATTAAATTTAATTAATACTAAGTATTATGAACCCGTTCACGTTTGGGTAAGGTCCCGTTTTCGGAAGTAAAAAATAAATAATTAAATATATAAATTAAATAACAATAAATTTTTATAGATTATAATCTTTGAGCAACAAATAAAAATTAATATGATAATAAAAGAGAATATAAAATATATTTTCCCTTGGGATTAAATTTACCATAAATTAAAATATTCCCATTTTTGTCTCTGGGGGGACGTTCCACAATTTTCAGTTCTCTGAAAATTAAATTATTTAAATTCCTTTTCCAAAAAATCATGTGGGAACATTTTAAAATTTTAAATGGAAATGAAAGAAGAAATTTAAATGTTTTCAAATAACCGATTGATCTTAAAGTTTTTATAGATTGTTTTCTTTTTTGTTTGTCTCAACTTACAATTTATTTATAAGTTGTTTTTTTTTTTTTTTAGTTTTTAAAAAAAAAAACTTATAACTAAATGGGACAAAAAAAAAAAAAGAAAAAAAAAAAAATTTTAAACCGTTTTTTCATTGTATATATTAAATATTGTTATATATTTTTTAATTTAATAAAAAACCCTATTTAACGCAGATCGCATATAAAGAAAATTTTAGGTAATATATATTATTACCTAAAATACTATCAATAGAAGTATATAAATATTAAATATATAGTATAATATTATATATATAAATAGTAATAATACTTATAGGAACAAAATTTTAGTTTTAATCTTAATTTTTAATATATATATAATTACATATATAATTATATATATATTCATATATTCTAACAATTTAGCATTTATAAGATATATAGGTATTATATATATATATAATACTATCACAGAGGCCAAATCCCTGGAAATGATATGTTAGAGAAATGCCGGAAAAAGTTAAAATAAACTTTTAAAATTCCTTCCAAGCCAACAAAAATAAAGTCCAACATGATTTAATATTATCATATATATAGTGTGACTTATATATATATATATATATTATATAATATAATAAATATAATTAAATATATAATATTATAAATTATATAATAAATAAATATATTGTATATAATATATATTATTAGTATAATTATATATATACTAGGTAATTATTCAATATAATTGCAATGTAATTCTGAAATAACCAGAAGCTTTTTTGCCCCTTTTTGCCAATCCGATGTCGCAAAGGCAGCAATGACTACCTTACAATTGCATTACAGCAATTATAAGAGATTCACATTCGCTTTTTTTTCCTTTTCTTCCAAAAAACTAACTTTCCGACAAACTTCACATCAAATGATTCATCCGCAAAAGCTTTTTTTAAACTTTGGCAACAGATTGCCCTAGTGAACGAAATTTTTTTGTTTCTGTTTTCCTATTTATTATTAGACCCCTGGAGATGTTTTTTATTTTATCTAAGAATTATAATTTGAAATTTAAATGCCTATTTTAAATTTATTTCAATTAATTAAAAATTTCTTAAAAATTTAAGAAATTTTTTTAATTTATAAACCTCATAAATATAAAACTCCCCCACTTTCAAAACGTTTTAAAAACTGAACGATTTTTTTTTTATTGGAAGAAACTAATAAGCAAAAAAAAAAAAAAAAAAAAAAAAAACAAAAAAAAAAAAAAAAAAATCACAATCTTCGTCATAATTTTCTTTGGAAAAGAATTTACTTAGATAATTTAATTCATACTGAAAAACGAATATTAAAAGACAAAGACCCTCCGAAGGTGGGGCGTTTTCCCCTCTCCTCTTCGCCAATTTTTTTAATTGCTTGCTAGCCTGGTTTATTCAAGCAGCTTTCAAATAGTGGTTTTTTTCCGCTCCACTGAAGGAAAAATTTCTAATGCACATGCCTTCAACCTTGTTTATTACCTTTTGAATAATTTTTCAAGAAAGGAACAGGAGCTTGGTGAAGTTTTGGGCCCCCGCAGAGGCATCGGGTAATTGGAAAACTACAGAAAGATGTTTTAATTCACCGTTGGCCTTGCTCGAGACAATGCCAAATTTAGAAGTATAAATTATTGAAATTTTATTTGTTACAGAAAGAGCGCTTTATAGGAAATGAAAACTAATTCTGTTACCAACTCTTTTTTTCTTAAACAGTACATACGACCAATTCCATAATTTAATATCTCTATTATAGTCCTAAATTTGATTAAAAAGTGTACTATAGCCAAGGATAATACGCCCCTTAAGCCAGCAAAGTGAAGGAAAAATATATAAATTATTATAATACTAGTCCATTACATATATATATTATTAATATATTATATTATTATATATATTAATATATAATATATATAATATATATATATTATTAATATATAATTAGTATATATATACATATATATAATTATATGATCTATATCTTACTATATACAGTTCTTATATACTCTTATAGATTATATTATATAAATATAATAATAAATTAAGAGCTTTTCTTTAATAACTTAATCTTTTTAAAAAATCAATAAATCTGAGACATCCTCACTCCCACCTAATTCGCAGGTTAGGTCGGACTATTTTAAATTCTATAATTATTACAAAGTTTAAAACCCTAACTTAATATTTGGCGGGTCCCCCAATTTATTGATGCAATGAAGGGTTTTATTTTAAAATGGAATTGGAAAAAGGTTTTTTTAAAAGGGTATTTTTTTAGATATCATGCCCTAATTTTGTTAAGTTTAAATTTATTTCTCTTATTGTATTCAGGAGACACAGCAAGTAATTTTATGTTTTTGAAAAGTGTTAAAGCGGAAGAATA
>JABUQX010132120.1:0-12500 GCA_015478945.1 Trachelipus rathkii
ACCAAGGCAGGGTACAAGCTCGGAAGGACATGTTTTGAGAACCACAGGAGGAATACCATCTAAACTGTACAGTACACCTTCTTAGTGGTAAGCTAAAAGATAGCTGAATAACATCTTTAGGATAAATTACAATATTACTTATAAATGAGTTGGAGGATGGTAGAGGAGGAGGAATAGCACTGGAATCGTCTAAGGTGGAGTTAGAGGCAAAGGTTCGAATGAAACAGTTCAGCTTTAGCGGAAGGTAAAACGGCAATTGTGCCGTCGGAAGATACTATTGGAGGGAAAAAGGAAAGTTAGTTAACATTTTTGCAAAAAAAAAAAAAAGACGAGAAAGGACGTGAGGAAGAGGAACGAGAAAGATTATTGCATTTTCTGCAGAGAATAGATTTTGTATGATTCCAGGGACCAGGATGAAATATAAGTTGTGCGAGTTTCTGAGGATTGAAGAATACGGTAATTGTTGAAGGCAGCGCCCCCTGTGGCGAATAGAAAGAGAACAAGCAAAGTTAAACCAAGGTTTATTAATTTTAGTTGAAGAGAAAATATGGATTGTACACCATGGAGGTTAATGTTAACTAACTTTGACTTTTCCTCATTCATTCCAATTGTATCTTTTCCGACGGCACAATTGCCGTTTTACCTTCCTCTAAAGCTGAACTTGAACAAAATCCACCCTAGCTCTGCCACAAATCAATTCATCAGAATCGCAACTCCTTCTGTCTCCCTCTCATTCCTCTTTATTCCAAGACACACACACACTTCACCTCACACCACTTGTCCTCACGACCTCCTTTCATCTTTGTTTCAGTCACAGCAAGCAGATTAAATTTACCCTTTCTAAACACATCCATCACCTTACCCCCTCTTCTCCTCGACAATTATTCCTTTAACATTCCATGTTCGAGGACCTCTTCTCGACATTTATTCCTTTAACATTCCATGTTAGATGAATAAATATTCTTCAGTTTCGTCGATAGATATAAGGTCTTTTACGGCGATCACGACCAGGTTCGTGGCATGTATGATCCTTCCTAGGGAATAAATAAGTGATAGCTGAACCCCAACTCGGCTACCACTGTCCTCTTTAGTGGCCTCTTACGACACGCAGAACGTACATTATGAGCATTCTTTCATCCCCACATGTAAGGATCTAGGATCTTTTCATTTATTTACCACACTTTTATTAAATAATTGCATGCATATTAAACAGTAAAGGTTCGAAATATTTTGAAATTTGTCAATACAAGTTTTATTTTTCATTTAATAATAATAGTAATTAATAAGAATGGATAATGAATAGGGATGGTGCTTTTGTAACTGATGAAATGGATGTGAGGGGAGTGTGGAAAGTACACTTCGAAAATCTGTATAATATTGGAAGTAATGAAGAGGTGATAGTGAATGTGTGTGGGTTTGATGGTGCAAGAAGGAATAGGTATTTTGGGGATGTCATTAGCAAAGAGGAGGTAATGAGAGAGAGAGAGAGCTACTTTCCACCTTTTTAAGGAGAGCTGTGTGAGTGAATCCACCCTAGGTGTTGAGGCATAATAATAATACAGGGGTGAACATCACCCCCTTAAAGAGCGAGCAACTGGGGTGACGTGAAGAAATTCCGAGGGCACCTCAGAACACCCAACCTCTTTGAAGCTTGTTCAGAAAGAGAAATAATGTGATCCTTCCAATTAAAGTGACGAGAAAAAGAAGCACCAAGAATATTAAGGACAAACAAAGGTTCGAGTTGTGTGTTTCCAAAGATGTTGTGTGGAAGATTGTCGAGTAGCAAGATAAAGGAATTGAATTTATGAGGTATTGAAAACAAACCATGTTCTCATTGCTCCAATTAGAAATTCTTTTAGAAATGTCCGAGGATAGTTGCGTCAAGGCCGCCCTCAAGCGTGAGCCGTTTGCCTTTGGGTGGGACATCTTTCAGAATTAAATGAGTTGTGAAAAATAGGAGTCGTTGGCTTAGGAGTGAATAGGTGAAGAAGTAATAGAGGGAAGTTATTAATGAGAAGTAGAAAAAGAGTTGGGGATAGTACATAACCCTGAGGAACACTTTATAGATATAAAGGATGAGCAATGGTTGTTTTCAACTGATGTTATAGAAAGGCAGGAAAGAGAATATCGCATGGATACTGAATGAGAGAGAGAAGTTTAGAAAATAAAAGCTTTGTTCCAGATTCTATCGATATCCTACAATAGGTCTAGCCCCACAGCTAAAGATCATTGAAATGCCGAAGGGTAGAGGATCAAGAATCAGAGAGAGAAGGGAAAGAAGATCGCCAGTAGAACATTTCTTACCAAAGCCAAACTCACGAACAGAGAATTGAGAGGCTCCCAAATCTTCCTCTTAAGGATAGATTAAAAAACTTAAGAAACAATGGAGGTTAAAACGATAGGACCGATAGTTTAAGGAGTTGAGAGGGGTCTTCTTTTTTTGGCACAGGCGGAATGAACGCAAATTTTCTGCAGGAGGTGAAAGTCGAAGGAGATTTAGACAGAGACAAATAGTTTACCAAGGCAGGGTACAAGCTCGGAAGGACATGTTTTGAGAACCACAGGAGGAATACCATCTAAACTGTACAGTACACCTTCTTAGTGGTAAGCTAAAAGATAGCTGAATAACATCTTTAGGATAAATTACAATATTACTTATAAATGAGTTGGAGGATGGTAGAGGAGGAGGAATAGCACTGGAATCGTCTAAGGTGGAGTTAGAGGCAAAGGTTCGAATGAAACAGTTCAGCTTTAGCGGAAGGTAAAACGGCAATTGTGCCGTCGGAAGATACTATTGGAGGGAAAAAGGAAAGTTAGTTAACATTTTTTGCAAAAAAAAAAAGACGAGAAAGGACGTGAGGAAGAGGAACGAGAAAGATTATTGCATTTTCTGCAGAGAATAGATTTTGTATGATTCCAGGGACCAGGATGAAATATAAGTTGTGCGAGTTTCTGAGGATTGAAGAATACGGTAATTGTTGAAGGCAGCGCCCCCTGTGGCGAATAGAAAGAGAACAAGCAAAGTTAAACCAAGGTTTATTAATTTTAGTTGAAGAGAAAATATGGATTGTACACCATGGAGGTTAATGTTAACTAACTTTGACTTTTCCTCATTCATTCCAATTGTATCTTTTCCGACGGCACAATTGCCGTTTTACCTTCCTCTAAAGCTGAACTTGAACAAAATCCACCCTAGCTCTGCCACAAATCAATTCATCAGAATCGCAACTCCTTCTGTCTCCCTCTCATTCCTCTTTATTCCAAGACACACACACACTTCACCTCACACCACTTGTCCTCACGACCTCCTTTCATCTTTGTTTCAGTCACAGCAAGCAGATTAAATTTACCCTTTCTAAACACATCCATCACCTTACCCCCTCTTCTCCTCGACAATTATTCCTTTAACATTCCATGTTCGAGGACCTCTTCTCGACATTTATTCCTTTAACATTCCATGTTAGATGAATAAATATTCTTCAGTTTCGTCGATAGATATAAGGTCTTTTACGGCGATCACGACCAGGTTCGTGGCATGTATGATCCTTCCTAGGGAATAAATAAGTGATAGCTGAACCCCAACTCGGCTACCACTGTCCTCTTTAGTGGCCTCTTACGACACGCAGAACGTACATTATGAGCATTCTTTCATCCCCACATGTAAGGATCTAGGATCTTTTCATTTATTTACCACACTTTTATTAAATAATTGCATGCATATTAAACAGTAAAGGTTCGAAATATTTTGAAATTTGTCAATACAAGTTTTATTTTTCATTTAATAATAATAGTAATTAATAAGAATGGATAATGAATAGGGATGGTGCTTTTGTAACTGATGAAATGGATGTGAGGGGAGTGTGGAAAGTACACTTCGAAAATCTGTATAATATTGGAAGTAATGAAGAGGTGATAGTGAATGTGTGTGGGTTTGATGGTGCAAGAAGGAATAGGTATTTTGGGGATGTCATTAGCAAAGAGGAGGTAATGAGAGAGAGAGAGAGCTACTTTCCACCTTTTTAAGGAGAGCTGTGTGAGTGAATCCACCCTAGGTGTTGAGGCATAATAATAATACAGGGGTGAACATCACCCCCTTAAAGAGCGAGCAACTGGGGTGACGTGAAGAAATTCCGAGGGCACCTCAGAACACCCAACCTCTTTGAAGCTTGTTCAGAAAGAGAAATAATGTGATCCTTCCAATTAAAGTGACGAGAAAAAGAAGCACCAAGAATATTAAGGACAAACAAAGGCTCGAGTTGTGTGTTTCCAAAGATGTTGTGTGGAAGATTGTCGAGTAGCAAGATAAAGGAATTGAATTTATGAGGTATTGAAAACAAACCATGTTCTCATTGCTCCAATTAGAAATTCTTTTAGAAATGTCCGAGGATAGTTGCGTCAAGGCCGCCCTCAAGCGTGAGCCGTTTGCCTTTGGGTGGGACATCTTTCAGAATTAAATGAGTTGTGAAAAATAGGAGTCGTTGGCTTAGGAGTGAATAGGTGAAGAAGTAATAGAGGGAAGTTATTAATGAGAAGTAGAAAAAGAGTTGGGGATAGTACATAACCCTGAGGAACACTTTATAGATATAAAGGATGAGCAATGGTTGTTTTCAACTGATGTTATAGAAAGGCAGGAAAGAGAATATCGCATGGATACTGAATGAGAGAGAGAAGTTTAGAAAATAAAAGCTTTGTTCCAGATTCTATCGATATCCTACAATAGGTCTAGCCCCACAGCTAAAGATCATTGAAATGCCGAAGGGTAGAGGATCAAGAATCAGAGAGAGAAGGGAAAGAAGATCGCCAGTAGAACATTTCTTACCAAAGCCAAACTCACGAACAGAGAATTGAGAGGCTCCCAAATCTTCCTCTTAAGGATAGATTAAAAAACTTAAGAAACAATGGAGGTTAAAACGATAGGACCGATAGTTTAAGGAGTTGAGAGGGGTCTTCTTTTTTTGGCACAGGCGGAATGAACGCAAATTTTCTGCAGGAGGTGAAAGTCGAAGGAGATTTAGACAGAGACAAATAGTTTACCAAGGCAGGGTACAAGCTCGGAAGGACATGTTTTGAGAACCACAGGAGGAATACCATCTAAACTGTACAGTACACCTTCTTAGTGGTAAGCTAAAAGATAGCTGAATAACATCTTTAGGATAAATTACAATATTACTTATAAATGAGTTGGAGGATGGTAGAGGAGGAGGAATAGCACTGGAATCGTCTAAGGTGGAGTTAGAGGCAAAGGTTCGAATGAAACAGTTCAGCTTTAGCGGAAGGTAAAACGGCAATTGTGCCGTCGGAAGATACTATTGGAGGGAAAAAGGAAAGTTAGTTAACATTTTTTGCAAAAAAAAAAAGACGAGAAAGGACGTGAGGAAGAGGAACGAGAAAGATTATTGCATTTTCTGCAGAGAATAGATTTTGTATGATTCCAGGGACCAGGATGAAATATAAGTTGTGCGAGTTTCTGAGGATTGAAGAATACGGTAATTGTTGAAGGCAGCGCCCCCTGTGGCGAATAGAAAGAGAACAAGCAAAGTTAAACCAAGGTTTATTAATTTTAGTTGAAGAGAAAATATGGATTGTACACCATGGAGGTTAATGTTAACTAACTTTGACTTTTCCTCATTCATTCCAATTGTATCTTTTCCGACGGCACAATTGCCGTTTTACCTTCCTCTAGTGCTCACACAAACAAATCCACCCTAGCTCTGGCCACTCTAGTTAATTCACAAACTTCATATATAAACCTGATCAATACGTTGTCAAAATAATTTTCACTCTCTAAAGATTATTTCCTGTCAAATTTCTCTTATTACATAAAGAACATAATATTTTTAGCACGTACACCACTATCTACAGTCACCTCACCAACATAAATCAGTATAATCAGTAAGGCCAAGCCTAGCACAACTCTACACCAGCTATGCGCGTGTTTGGGTCCTTCTAAAGAAGACGTTTACTAGCCTATCTATTTTCCATTTGTAGATCGTTTATCACACTAAGCCTAGAATCTCTATAATCGTACTTATCTAAAAAGACATCATTCCATCAGCCGTTACCAATCAAAATAAGTTTTCTCCTCGCTCTATCCTCGCATTAAGACAATCAATGTACTTTTAACATTTTTTTTCAAATAGAATTCAGACCCCATCTTCGCATAGGTTAATTTCTTATACTTCTCACATGTTAATCATAAAATGATTGATTTTATCATCTCTATTTCATTTCATGATTTTGTCGTATCGCTACTAGATGAGTTGATCCTTTTTTACAGACTATTTGTTAGAATCGACTTTGATATATATAAGTAGACGATGTAATGACTCTCCTAGGAAGATAAAATTATCGTTTATTGTCATGTGAAATCTACTCACTCCACCATTGACGATGCCAACCTACCACCTGAGAGAGAGAGTCCACACACTCTGTCGCCCCTCCTTACGTACCACGTCCAAAGAAGCGCCGTATTAATGCACGAAACACTGACCTCTCTTTCTGCATTGTCAACATTGTGTTGAAAGATATCATGAGCTCATCCTTTTATTTATATACTCTTAATATATATAAGGATAAGCTATCTTTGTACCCCCGGCGCGCCCGCACCATTTAGCAACACCTACTATATTACAACGTAATTGAGACAGAGTGCACATTATTATTTATCCACTAGACTTACATATTCGCCGTGAGAAAACTGTGTTTGAAATTGTGTGCACCAATACAAGTATTTTAACTTATCTGTTCTATTTAGGATAATGAATAATAACCTAATCTTTCTCTCTCGCATCTCCTTTCCTTCATTCTTTCTTTCCCCCAAGGACTCGGGGTGTTAGGTGCGATGTCATGCTATCGGCAAAGAAAGTAAGCAGTAGAAGAAGGAGACATACATGTTTGTGAAACGCACAGAGTACTCATGCTTACTATGAGTACACAGGTCCAAAGGTCTCTCCTACGTGTTCAGCATTAATATCGTGACAGAAGTCGAGCAGATCCAATGGTTAATTTATGTATATATATTTTCCTACTCGACTTGGACTCTCGCTATCACACTACTGAACATGCTGGGATCGGTAAAGATCCTTTAAGCTGGTAAGAGGGATATGCTTTTGTGATTGAGTGGAGTAATTCCTGTATCACTCCTATAGTGCTCGTATGTGATTGTCGAGTGCTTAATCAGTGCGGACTTCTTTTACTAGGTTTTAATAGGTTCTGTTAATAGTAATGGGTTAATCACTCTTTTGTCCCATGAGGGGTCTCACCTCAGAGCCCCTTACCTAGTGATTGGCATGCAACACATTACAATATAAGCTTCTTTAAACCCTTGTAGTGTCCATATTCGACTCCCTATTTGGCGCTAGTCCTTTTTTGTCTACGCATCGTCGCCACTCATCTATTTCTGACACCTTCAGGTACTCATACATTTAGAGTATCATCGTTCGTCATCTTAAGCTGTGACTACAATACGCAGCTGTTTTGTCTCATTACGGGTCTCTTATATGGTGTGTGTGTTTCCAAACACACTCGCCCAACAGTGAGTTTATATCTATTTTCACCTGCTTAGAACTGCTAAGTACCGACTTCACAATCACTTATTATAAAGAATATCTTTAATAACTCTATGCGGAGGAAACCTAAAATCCTAATGCTCCTATACTACATTTATATATTATTCGTCATCTAATTATGATCAACCCTCTTTCACTATGATATCATTATTAGTAAGACCCTCACGTGAAGCATAACACGCAAAGAGACGCCACAGCACGCAGCGACCCGTGCGGAAAAAAACACAGGCAAAAAAGCGCCTCTTTCTCCACCAACGCCCTGTCCATTTATCCCCTGCGCGTATATATTATCACGTCTTCTCACACCGACGTAGGCTGTCCCCTAAGCGAGAATCAGCAGAAATAAATATAAATTGATCGGCTGTTCCGCTACACGAGGTACATGAGACTGGCATACTTAGCGAGGTACATGCTACATTATAATATGCGTTTTTGCTTTCATCGTGACTACTTAAATCTAGTGAATTAATTATTATCATATATTCTAGTGGATTGAAATGAGTATTATAATATTAGTTCACTCGGAGATGATTAAATGTTGTGGAGTTGTAGAGAAGTGGAAGCCAGATATGGACAGAAGCGAGTAGTATACCGGAAAGTGGTGCTGCATATGGCAGTAAAGTCTTCAAGAGGTGTGTGATCACAATTTACCCAATATTTCAGATGTGTAGAGGTTCTTATGGAATTATAATCGGTCTGTAACAGGTATAAGTCTTGAGTGTTCGCTTTAAGGTCTTACACGCAGATCAGATGACAATGTTTGTATTACCTTCTTTTGGGATAATGTGTAAAGATATTGCCGGCATGGGATGAGGAACAGTGTGGTCTGGAAAAGGATGTATTGACAAAGCATTCTTATATATTTACAGATTGAGATATGTGCGTATGAAATTGGAATTTTATCTTTCACAGTCGGGACCGGTTTCTAGGGTGGTTGATGACAAGTACTATGCATTAATATCCAACACTCGAGTGAGGATTAGAAGGCTCGGGTTATATGATAGCGAGAGTATAGTGCTGTGTCCGAGATAGAAATGAAGTTAACTTCGAGAGATATAAATGTGGTATTAGATATTGTGAGTATTAAGTACTAGAGTACAGGATGGAACCGGATGTGCATGGTCTTTAGCACTCTGTGCGATGACTTTAACCCCTCTAACTCGTTTGGTGTTAATGCGATTGTCTTATCGGTGAGAGTGACTCTGGGACATTTACCAGTGTGGGACCGGCTGAGACACACTTTGGTCCGAAAGAGAAAAAAACAAAGTGTGGTTCTGTAAATCCATGTCTACTAAAACTCCGTCAACAAGGAATTTTGTTCTGGGCGGAGGCAGGAGAAATGCATTAGGGTTCTATTCGGGAGCTCAGACTGATATTAGAGAAAGAAAAGGGCAGTGGATATGCATCGGGTATATTAGAGAGGTTTAAAAAGATATAGGATAGCGCTGTTTATTGTCAAGAGGTGGATTGGGAATTTGCTGTGCCCTTACTCTTCGGCGCCAGAGATCATCTTCAGGACATCATTAGAACTAGCTAGAATAAGTAAAGATATTATGACTCATATGAGGAGAGAGGACTTAGAACCAGATGTGCGATCGCAGTGAAGAGCTTATAGGGAGAGTGCGCGATTTGTTCTTGACTGACTAGCCACGAGATTCTATTCGTATACTTATAACAAAGTACTGATTTCATTAATAATTTTAATATTTAATATTATTGAGGGTAGAGTTAATGCTATGAGTTGTTATACTGGGACAGATATAGGTACTATCGCACGCACATTATCTATGATACTATTCTTGAAGATTCGAGAACTTTTAGATGATTCATAGTATGCATTCGTATATCTTAGAACTGGGTTGCGTACTTTTATCGGCGTGTAGACAAGCTAAATGGTATTCGCATGCAATGATGTCACAGCGTAACTCATTGGTTATTATAATACTAACTTGGTCGCACAGATTACAGATTGGATAGTAAGATATTTAGTTTAGTAGCAGGAATGATGATTATTAATTCATGTAATCGATATAACTGAGAGATATATAGCACTATAACATGTATAAATCTTTAATATAAAAATTATCTGAGATATATAGTTAATACTAGTTATTTTTTATTACATTATTAGATGCTTTTCGATTGGAATATATTGAACTCATGACTATAATAAATAATCAAATCAGGATAATTAATATTATAATTATTATAGAAAATAAACATTTAAATAAAAATATTGTATATTAATTATATAATATCTAAGATTTATTTAATTTTCGTTTGTATTATTTCTTTGAGGGCCTTCATCAGAGGACTTTACGAATAGAGTGAGAATAGCAATGGACAAATATTGGCATCACAAACTTGCAGTAATAATGAAAAACGATGAAGGCATGATCTTGTATAGATCAAGAATGCGTTTGATAATTACATGGTATAGGGACCTCTCTGTACTATCACTCATGCCTAGAGAACAGTGTAGTGTGATATGTGAGAGAACAATAAAGATTGTGATGTACAAAAGACTTCTTTTAATATCTATGTTTATCTATGATCATTATTACCTATAATTATTAACATATATTTAGTTTGTCAGATATACACATGTTATGTCGATAAACTGTTGTTCATATTCAATACACATATCTCAGGTAAACATATCATATAGTTATATTAGCTATCACTCATCGAATAATAGTGATCTCGTGTTTGTTACTCCTCTTTGGATCGGTGGCTATGACGCGTAATATATTTCTATTATGTTTATATTTTGAATTTAGGTTTTGGTCGATAGATAGAATGTTTACTAAGATTGGGTCTATGAAGACTAGCACATTATACGTAACAGTTATGGCAAGAAAATTTTTCATGTGCTACTCACCTAACATCTACCGTCTCACATACACTACAGGAACACATCAGTATTATTATGAGCACTATGCTGTAGAGTATTCTGGTAAGGCCAATATAAGAGCGAATACGAGTAAATATTTAATATCTGAAAACTCCCGATTAAAGTAGAGTATATTTCGCATATATAAGTATTCTTCGTCGGGTCTAACTTCATTTCTATACTCATAGAATCAATAAGCATTAGCACATTCTCACATTTATCTTTATATTGCAGATCTTTGTAGACTCAACTAATGACTATTAATATGAATTACAGACTGCTATGTAGTTGTCTCGCAAATCCATAGCAGATATGTTTATGAAGTTCCCATTTGAGATCTGTGTAGATAGTATCGTAGTCCTAGTTGATACCGTAATCTAAGACGCATCTCAGTTCTAATAGATTTTTGAATTATTCAACTATATATATCAAATTTAGACTCTCTCTCAATTTAGTAGACGAGATGTTATAATGAGTTGTATTTACATTATATACGACTGACTGAGTTAGTGAGTGAAAGTGGGTAGGTGTATTTATAAAATTATGATAAGCGAAATCATTCCACATCTGTCTCTAGTATTGTGCCATATTCAAGCATCGCTCACATTTTATCTAGTTGAGCATTATAGATGTTAGATGTATTATTAAACATCATAGATGGATCATTATAGATCATATAGATTTACCATCATGGTTCATAGATATATCATTACAGAATATAGATATTTTATTATTGATCATAGATATATCATTATAGCTCATAGATGTACCATATACATCATAGAAATTTCATTATAGATGATAGATGTATATGACATAGATATATATAGATCAGATTAATACTCATCGCATCCAGTAATGAACAATAAATAATCTCTATTTATACTAATTTCAGTGTAGTTTTCTCATCAATTACTCAATTTGTGCAGCATACTTCTCTACTCAAATAGGTATGAAATATAATTGTGCAGCTCGTTTACTACTAGAGATTTATGATATGTTTATATTACTGCTCAAGAGAGGAATTAACATAATTCGTTTTACTCCTGTTAAAAGCTGATATCTATTTGTATGTATGAAGGTTTCGGTTACGAGATAAGGAATACTGCAATATAAATTACTGATAATAAAGAAAGTTGTTGTTTGCTCACATTATGTACAGGTAAAATAACTTCAATATTAGTAAAGACTGGAAATGTAGAAGACTGATGTTTGTGAGGTATAAGAGTGTTGAAGAAACCTGTTGATGATACAATCACAGTCTTTCTGATACAGAGAGCGAGATACGTCTTCTAGAGCTAGATCTCGTAGTGTTTGCTGCATTAGGTTTACATGGAAATACTCTGTGTTTCTCTTATCGATATAGAAGAACTAATGTTGTATTGTCTCACATTGCACTAATGAAATCATATATGTCACGTAATCTAAGATCTTTCTATACGGTTACGTTAAATTACAATACATAGTACCGTCTCTGAGCAAATGAGCCGCACTGTCGAGAGACCAGCGGCTCGATAATATACTCTCTCGCTGGGTCGTGTGTCAGGGATAGTCTCGAGTATGTTATACGAGATCTGATTCGCGGGAGAGAGTCTGTCATAGTTACTATCTCATCATATCAGACTGTCGTGTCCGAGCTGATGGCATTGTGTCGCCTTACTTCTTGTGTCTTGCTACTGTATACGGAGTCGCGGATGGTGATGCTGTCACGCTTGTTTGACTTCTCAACGGTGACATTTCATACAATTTTCACTAAGCATAATCTCATGTGTCACGGTATTAAATTATTAATTCAAATTTTCATACTGTATAGGTGAGTGAGTGAGACTTAGACACTTTGGCTCACTGAGTCAAGCTACATTATTAGAGTATAGATGGATTTAATCGCTTGTTAGAATTGAGTATCACAAACAGCAATATAGTCTTGAAACAAATTCAGAAATGTATTAGTGTAGCACAGAGCTTACAGAAGATAAATAGTGAGATGTAATTTAAACTTGAGTGATGGGTACGCTATAGGGATAGGTAAATTAATGGAC
>JABUQX010132120.1:17500-42961 GCA_015478945.1 Trachelipus rathkii
AGAGTATAAAAAGATAAATTTGAAGCAAAGAGGAAGAAGAAACATATAAACCAATGGAAACGACAAGCCATGACAAAGGAATAGAAGAAAATTATAGACGAAAGTTATATGGATAAGGATAAATTAGTGGAGGTATTCACTTGGGGGCTATTACAAACAGAAGAAGAAAGAGTGATTATGGACGCTCAAGACCGAACAATCGGAACAAGATGACATAGAAAACATATTGAAAAGGAGAACATCAGCGTCAAATGTAGTGTGTGACCAGGACACAGAATCTGTTCCTCGAATTTTAGCAGGATGTCGGACTCTGCTAAACAGACATCTATATACTGAAAGGCCTAACACCATCTGCAGATTAATTCATTTTAAATTGTGCCAAAAGTACATCATCAGGACAGAAGCAGCCAACTACTGGAAGCACAATCCCCCAGAAATAGAAGAAAACGAAGAGGTGCTGTTCCTTTATGATTCGGTTATCCCAACAGATGTAACAGTCTCCCACAATAGACCGGATATCGTGGTTAAGGATAAGAGGAAGCAGAAGTCCTATATAATAGAGGTGGGAGTCCTAAATGATAACAACATGGTGGCATATGAAAGGGAAAAGGAAATAAAATATCAAAAGCTCAAGCACGAAATTAGAAGAATGTGGAACACCAATGAAATCGTGGTGATTCCCATAGTAGTTGGAAAGCTGGATGTAATAAAGAAGTCTTGTGAAACATCTGGAGAAGCTCCCAGTATGTCAACATATTAGAACTGAGCTTAATGATTGTCTGAAAGAGCATTGCAATTTTACGACTCGCGTTGGGATGTGGTTAGAAAGAATTGGAATGCCTTTATGGTCAAGGTTTGACCACGGACACCTAAGATCTACAGATATATTAATAACCGCTTAAAAGGGAGAATTAAAAAAAATTAAATGTTCAGAGTGCTGCTATGAATGTATTCGGAAAGGACCTTTAAAAAGACACCTGCTAGTACACACAAAAGCATTAGATAAAAGAACTTTACGAAAAGGAAAATAGAAAATGAAAACGGATGAGAGAAGGCATAAATATGCTAAACATTTTAAAAAAAAGTACTAAACAATTTTATCTGCAAAGAAAAACAGTTGAACTAATATCAGAGGAATACTTAGGGTTTGAAGAAGAAAGTTTATTAATAACAGCGCAAGATGAAGGGTGAAGGACAAACCGGTTTAAGAAAACAGGAAAAAAACAGTAACAGTTACAGAATGTGTGGTGAGGAGAGTGAATTGGTGATTTATATACTTTTGGGGTTCGAAACTATACTTCACAGACAGTATTATGCAGAGACATGACTGTATGATTAAATCTACTAAACTAATATACAATATATTTTTACAATTACAGGAAAGGGAGCGTCATCGACTTTGAGGAAGGATTTCCATCTTGTGGAGAAACGTCGTCGTTTAAGAAATTGTTTTACTTATAATTAGTGTCGACTAAGTTTAATTTTATTATTAGCGTTTTAATTTTTTATATATATCTTCTTTCAGAAGAGAACTTTAAATGAATGAGTCAAAGGAGATTTTACTCTCCATCAGCGGGATTCGAACATTGGACTCCGCGTCGCTGAGTAACAATGACCGGGAGCTTTATCCACTAAGCCATCCGCGTTCCCAAAAAGAACGTTTCAAGCGTAGTTTTTAAAGCTCCCGGTTTTCTCATCCCATAATTGCTATAAATATTTAACGTTTTTAAGTTTAAGGCGGACGTGACCTTTGATTTACGTATTTTAACTAAAAACCATAGTAGTAAATTTTATTGTGTAATGTAAAGCGAAGAGGAATTCACCTTTGTTAAATTCAAACGTGTAAAATGAAGCGAGGTATATAATTAAAAACAATTATAAAAGAAATGGGCAAATTTGTAGAAACTGTACTGACTACCGAGGTACCTAACTTAACCTAACCTAACCTAAATTAATTTTCATTATTATACCAGTTTGTGATCAGGAAACTTAGGAGGTTCTGGTTTTTACGCTATCCTTGTGAGGTGGTTGACTATATCCTCACTAGTCACAGTACAGTTTCTACAAATTTGCCAAGAAATGGATATTTTTAATCGTCGATCTTTCAAAAAACTTCAATCTCTTTACTCACTTTAGCAACTTTCTTTAGGCGAATTGTTGTTGCTTCGTATCAGGAAATTTTATCACTATATGAACGCCTCTTGGCGCAGAGGCTGAGTCGCCGACTCTCATACGAGAGGACGCTGGTTCAAATCCTCCGCGTATCAGTTGGAGTTTTATCTACCTGGGGGCAAGAATTAAAACGACTGCGAACATGTTGGTGGCGCTGGTTTGGAATAGTCGGCCTTAAAGGTCGATTTCCTGTGGTCCCCACGTGTTACCCTCTTAATAGGGGATAAAGCAAGTTAAAAGGTAGTTATATATATATATATATATATATATATATAATATATATATATATATATATAATATATAATATATATATATTATTATATATATAATATATATATATATATATATATATATTATATATATATATATATACTTATTTATCATAGATTATGCAAGATACAATGTTGAAACTGAATCGAATAACAAAAATCATTATCCATCATCAATAGTTGATAATGAATAAGTCCAATTTCTATACAATTGCCTCATTCCAGTTGCCAATAGAGAACCATACACAAGACCAAATAAATAAGAAAAGTAATGATGGAAATGAAAAATGGACACCATCACAAAGTTTCCACTCGATGGAAAGTTACTGTACCCTTAAATGCGAGTCTATCACAGTCAAAATCCACCATATATCTTCACAATACTGCGACAGACCCCCACTGTGGCATCTGGTCCATGCCAGGGTTCATTCCCTGGGACAGGCTCACAACCATTCCCCCCTCACAAAATGTCATTTATTGCTATTATGCATCGTTCTTCTCACTTCTGCTAAATTCACACTTTTCCCTCAGATACTCCTTTACAGACTCAATCTACTTTATTTTAGTTAATTATCATTCATTCATTCCATATGGCCAAACCATCTTAATACTCTCATTCACGCCTTTTAGACCACACCTCTCCATAACACGCTCAATCCTCATTTTATCAATTCTTCTCATACCCATGCCTAATAAACCCCTAAGATTTTTCATCTGAACAGACTGCCTTAGATCTATAACTCTTGTTCCACGCCATAGTTTCGCTACTACACTATACCGGTAACATATCCTCATGCAGAACCCTGGCGCACTCACGACTTAGTCCCCTCACATTCACCAGAGAATTAATTGCATCAGCCACCTTCCTACCACTCATAACTTTCCTACTACATTCTGCATCATCCGTTCCCTTTTTATCAAAATGTAGGCTAAATATTTAAACTCTGATACTCGTTTCAGTTGCTTCCATCCAACATGATTTCACACTGCAGACTCTTCTGACCCATCACCTTACTCTTTTCTACATTATTATTATTATACGAAAAAAAATAAAAACTGACCACAATTGTATAACCTAGAGTAAGTTAAAATAAAAAGTTAAAACTAGTGTTTTTTCCGAAAACCTTCCCAGAGAAGTACAAAAACTTATACATCAGTACAATAAACATTCACTCACACAATTTCACTAACACATTAAAAAAGAGCAAAAGAAGGACAATGAATAGAGGAGGCATGGTGCAGTCCTTTGCAGTTGGGGCAGCAAAGGGGTTGTCAGAGGAGGCTTGTTGGGTACTGCCGCATCGTAGGCAGACAGTCTGGGAGGATCAGCAGTATTTTTAATTTTTTGTTGGGGGGGGGGGGGAAACACGAAAACAATGTTCATTTTGGTAGGGTAGTAATGGTACACCGAAGGTCAAGAGTAGTCGTGAGTTCGGCTGATCAAAAGCTTACTTAGTGCGAGGAAACCTGTATATATCGGTAACCGGTAATTGTTTCTTCTGCAGGTACGCCAGTATAGCAGCTGGCTCACCCAACTTAATTTCAGGAGCATTAAATGTACCTTTAGAGGTATGCGGGCGGTATCAAGAATTGAAATATGTATGCCACCCCCATCAGAGATGTATGTGTGTGTGTGTGTGAAGCTTTGATTCCACGATGTGGGTCGTACTAAAAGGGAGCATATCCTCATCGGTGTTACTCGAGGGTCATTTGTGTTAAGGGTAACTTCAAGGACATCAATTAGTAGAAGACTGTGCACCGTAAGCTACTAATTGTGATGTTGGTGACCTGAGGTAGAAATATATTGAACACGCAGCAAACCTTGGTATGTCCGGAGAATGGTCTAAGAATAGTTGAAGATTGGGTGGAATTACCGCAGAGTAATGCAAATTTGTTTTCTGCGCACGAGTCGTTGTTGGAGAATTTTCTTGTGATAAGAGAGACAAGATACCGTACATTAGTTCTTCAGGAGCGTGGGAGGATTCACATGACGGAACGGATGAGAACCACTTAACATTTCGTCAACTAAGGCATGAAAGCCCTTGTTTGGTCCAAGTCTAGGAGTAGTTGGGACAGGGACAGATGTTGCTAGACTTTTCTAAAGAGCTTTACTTCATAACACCGCGCGACAGACCCCCACTGTGGTATATCATCAATGTTAGGGTTAATCCCCTTAACCAGACTCACAACCATGCCATTCACTCCTATTGTGCAAGAATTATTTAAAAGTAAAAAAAAAAAAATTTTAACCAAAATTTTTTATCAAACCTCAAAAAAAATAATAATAATTATTTAAATATACGTACCTGATTAAACTACCGTTACATAATGAAAGGTTTAGCTAGGTTAATTAAAAACATTAAAACAAAAATTAACTATTCCAAATTTTAATCATAAAAAAAATAAATTATTACAAACACTTGTAAAAAAAATAAATAAAAATCTTCCATAAGAATGTAACCAAAAAAATTCTTTTAAAGAAAATTTGGTACTAAAGTTAAGTACTTCATCAAATACAAAAAAAAAAAAAAATTAGTAAGGAATATTTACATGATTAAGGAAAAAAAATCGTTTAAAACCTAACAGTTGAAACTAAATGTAAACAATATCAAATTCAAAAACTCGACAAGAAATTAATCACTCTCACCTGTAGTTTACAAAAACAAAAAATCTAAATCATTATTATATATATATTTAAAAAAAAAACCTTTTAACGAGCTTTATCACTTTTTTCAGAGAGTAACACGGGGGGACTACAGGAAATTTAACTTTAAGGCCGGCTATCCCAAACCAGCGCCACCAACGTGTTCGCAGTCGAATTTTAATTCTCGCCCCAGGTAGATAAAACTCCAACTGCTACGCGGAGGATTGAACCAGCGTTCTCTCGTATGAGAGTCGGCGAGTCAACCCCCTGCGCCACGAGGCGTTTTATATATATATATATATATATATATATATATTATATATATTCTTTATTTTGTATCTTATATATATATATATATATATATATTTCACGAGATATATATATATATATATATATATATATAGTTAATATATATATATATATTATACTTGCTTTACTTTGTATCTCCGGCTCCCCTCTTATGAGAAGTGGTGTATCCCAAGGAATTGTGCCACCATAGTTGACCGGGCCCACAGATCCGTCAGAGCTAGTGTATCAAAGTTACGTCTAATGTACGTTAAATTCGAACAGTTTTGACAAGAGGTGTCCTGGGTTGTCATTTGTCTGGGGAGGGACATCTATGATAGTGGGGGGAAGTGAGCATTAAGGAATTTGACAGTCCAGGGATCGCTCCCTCCGTGTGAAATATTTCGGTGGACTTGCTTGAAATATGATGTTTGGATATTTCTAGATCATTCTTTGTGCTAATGAGTGTGAATGCGTTTGATAATGTGGGTGCCTGGGGGAGGGGGGGGAAAGAGTGTTGTATGTTAGAATAGTACATGGCTTGTGTAATTTTTTGTATTTCTTGGTGGCCGGGAGCTGCTGTAATGTTTGGTGAAGGGGGGGTGGTCTATTGCGAGTACTTTGCTGTAAAATTCACAGTCTATCATGTCGACAAGGGCCTCCATTGGAAGGATTTTTTGTTTCTGTTTGTAAGTGATGAATGGGTGACACGTGACACCCGGTTAATTTTCTTAGGAATTTGTTCTGAACGACCTCTACATTTTACACGTTGGGATTTATATATTGTGGGAGCCTAGGCGTGAAACGCAAAGTTTAGCATGGGACGGAGATATTGTCTGTAAACGATAGTAAGGCTCTAGAAGAAATATTGTTACGTAAGGGCAAATGTCATGAGTAAATCGAAAGTTAAGCCAAAGGTGGTGAGTTGTTCATTACGAAGGAGTCTGTGGTTTGGGAGGAAAATTGATAGTGATTGTTACTGTTTTTATCTGGAGTAAGTAATGTGATAAATAATTTTCGGGGAGAGGCTGTCATTCTGTTTGTGGTGACAGACATTGTTTCAAGTGGTTTATACATTGCTGTAGTTCTTGTCTTGAAGTATTTATGAAGGGGCTTTGAGCTGAAATTGTAAGGTCGTGTGCATAACTCTTGATTTATATAAAGGGGGAAGTGGGTTGTGGTAAATCGTGCATAAAAAGATTAAAGTGTTGGTAATAAGATGTTGACCTGGGGTACTCCATTGTATAATCTGTATGTTAGAGAGGTGTGGCGTCCTTTTATTGTTATTTTATATATATATATATATATATATATATATATATATATATATATATATATATATATATATATATATATATATATATATATATTATATATATATATATATATATTATATATATAAATATAATTTTTATCTAATATATTATAATATCATATATAATATTACTATATAATATATATATAATATACTATATAGAACGCCTCATGGCGTAGGAGGTTGACTCTCCAACTCTCGTGCGAGAGGAAGCTGGTTCAATCCTCCGCGTAGCAGTCTGAGTTTTATCTACTGGGAGCAAGAATTAAAACTCCGGCGCGAACAGCCTTGGTGGCGGCAGCTTGGGATAGCCGGCCTTAAAGTTAGATTTCCTGTAGTCCCCCGGTTACCCTCTGAAAAGGGAATTAAGCACGTTAAAGGAAGTATATATATATATATTATATATATATATATATTATATATATAATAATATATATATTATATATATATATATATTATATATATATATATTATATATATATATATATATATATATATATATATATATATATATATATAAAAGTTAAAGGCAGCTCGTTTAAATTTTTTATGTACTTTGGGATTATTTGTGTGGCTGAAGTATAAACAAATTTTCTGCCCAATCAGAGGCGAAAGAATATAGACCATACATTAAGAATCGTTTTGCAAGGATGGGGGGGGGAGCAGCACTCTTAGTTTCGCCTGTGCCAAATGAGAGAAAGAGAGGAGAGAGTAAGAAAAAAAAAGAAGAAACGAAAAAAAATCGCATTTGTACTAATGTAATTAATAATATTAATGAGTCTCTAAAGTCTGACTACTTTCCAAATAACTGATGATCCAAGATGATGTTTTTCAACTCTCAGGTTCAAGTCTTTGGCAAACGAAATAGCAAAATTAATTTCTGCTGACGTAAGATTTGGCGGTAGAGAAAAGCCTTCCCTCTTTTCGTCTTCCCGAAGATTCTTCAATTGGGTCTCAATGATTCTTTTCAAAAGTGGATCTACATTATTCAAATGTTTGTCAGAATCTGAGTCTTTGGGTTCATTGCCTTCAATTTTCATTCCGAACATCTTTCTGCAAATTATCTTCTCTCTATCACAATATTTTTTAGTTCGTTTCAAAAGCTCCTCCAACAGATTTGAAATTTCAATATTATTTGGTCTTAAACGTTGAGCCTTTAAAAGATACTTTCGGGAAATGTCAAAATCATTGAGGAACATTTTGGCCTTACCAAATCTGTTAAGAGGAAATAATATAAATACATATATAAATTACTATCCAGTAATTTGCTGCTTTCATTAAAAATAAAAAAGGGAGAGTGATAGTCTATTTTTTTACTCTTTCATTCAACTGATTTATGTAATTAAGTTGGGAAGTTTAATTTCATACAAATACAATGTTTTCTTGCTTTATTAGTGACATTCTCCAAAAAGAATATTTGGCTTTCATAATTAATTGCAATTTCATAAGAATATAAGAAAAGGAGAGAGAGCAAAAACCAATATGAATCTACCAAAGACTGTCCCAGTCCAAGTCTCCATACATGCAATTTAAGATAAAAAGAGATTCCTACCAAATGCAAAGCCACCAAAGCTCAACAAAATCCAATTGTTTTTTTTTTCTTATTCTTTTTAATACTACAGGAGGAAACTATACAATTAAAAATTAACATCTACAACCCAAGTTACAGTTACCAGCACCCAACAATGTTAAACAGGCAATCTTTCTTCTTTATTAAAACCACAATTAAATAATAAATTAGTTAGTTACAAATTGCCTACATATCACACATAACAATATAAAATTTATTAAATAATACCTGAAAAACAACTTGGCTTTTAACTCTTCCCCGACTTTCGTTGAAAGTTCAAGCGCTAAGCGACATTCTGTACAGGCTCTCCCAAACTCTTTTAAGTCCAAATTTACCTGCAAACAAAAGTTAATCATCATCATCTGTCCCTTGCTCCCCCATAACTTGGGGGAGGGGGGCTCAAACATGCACCGGGAATCCGAGGCATGTATGAGCATTACTAGGGTATAAATATGTAGTAGCGGGACCCAAACCCAGTTACCACTATAGATAGATAATGTGGTGGAAGAGAATTGAAAAAATGTTAAGTTGAAAATGAGGGCGATAGGGGTGGGGGAAGCAAGAAGATTAAATTAATACTAATGAAATATATTTAGTTGAAAAAGAAATAATGAACTAATAGGAGTAATGTGTACCCACGACCCACGTGGACGATTTGTTCTATGGAGGAAATGACATTCGAAGAAGTCATAGGGGCATTTAAGAAAACAATTATAAATAAGAACAGAAGAGTAAGGATTATTTAAATACATAGGAGTGAAAGTGAAACACGAAGGATGATTATGGTTGAGTCAAGAAAATTATATACAACAGATGATGAGATCTACGGACCTATGGAAAAAGGAGAGAAAGAATTAATAAAGAACTGACAAGATACAAATCATTAGTAGGACAACTAAATTGGGAGAGTCAACATAGTAGACCGGACATTGCTTATAGTGTGAGTGACTTGAGCAAGGCTAATAAGATAGCTTATGGGAAGGATATGAAAAAAATTAGAGTAATTAGGAAAAGAAGAGAAGAGTTAAAGATAAAAGTGGAGGAGTTAAGAGAAGGAAGAATTAGGTTTGAAGTGTACACAGATGCTTCACTGGGAAATGTCGACAAAGAGAAATCACAAATAGGTTATATAATTAGTTTGGTAGATGAAAGTAAGAAAAAGTGTCCGATATATTTTGGAAATCGAGAGTTGCCAAGAGGGTGGCGAGATCAACAATAGAAGCAGAAACGTTAGTATTAATTGAAGGAGCTGAGACAACTATTTATTTCAAAAACATATGGATAGAAATTACAAGGGAGAAAATGTTTTATAGAAAGAAAAGCTAATAGCAAATCATTGAGTAAAGCTATTTATTCCACTTCGGGAGAGACGAGTAAAATATTGAGGATAGACATCGCTGTTATTAAAGAAATTAAAGAAAATTGGTTTAGTTTAAAGAAATGATACAAATGAAAGAAAGAAAGAAAAATAAAATAACATGGATAAACACAAAAGCACAGATAGCGGATGTGTTAACGAAAGGAGTAAGAGCCGACAACATGAGGTTATATGTTGAAAGAAAGAGGAGAGAGAGAGAGAGAGAGAGAGAGAGAGAGAGAGAGAGAGAGAGAGAGAGAGAGAGAGAGAGAGAGAGAGAGAGAGAGAGAGAGAGAGAGAGAGAAGAGGAGAGAGAGAGAGCAGAGGAGAGAGAGAGAGAGAGAAGAGAGAGAGAGAGAGAGAGAGGAGAGAGAGAGAGAGAGAGAGAGAGAGAGAGAGAGAGAAGAGAGAGAGAAGAGAGAGAGAGAGACGAGGAGAGAGAGAGAGAGAGAGAGAGAGGAGAGAGAGAGAGAGAGAGAGAGAGAGAGAGAGAGAGAGAGAGAGATAGAGAGAGAGAGGAGAGAGAGAGAGAGAGAGAGAGAGAGAGGAGAGAGAGAGATAGAGAGAGAGAGAGAGATGAGAGAGAGAGAGAGAGAGAGAGAGAGAGAGAGAGAGAGAGAATTGGTTTAGTTGATTAAATTTACTAAACTATCCAATATATTTTTATATTTACAGGAAAGCGAGTGGCAACATATTTGAATAAGGATTTATGTTTGTTTCATACATTGGTTAAGTGTTAAGTGGTGTTATATACAATTTCATTATTAGTATTTTCATTTTTTTTAATCTTCTTTAGAAGAGGACCTTAATATTACGTTAATATTATAGGTTTATGATGCGATATTGACCTTTGTTATAAAAAAAAAAACAAAAAAAAAACTACCTACCTTTTAACGTGCTTTATCCCCTATGAAGGGGGTAACACGGGGGGACCACAGGAAATCGAACTTTAAGGCCGGCTATCCCAAACCAGCGCCACCAACGTGTTCGCAGTAGAATTTTAAATTTTGCCCCCTGGTAGATAAAACTCCAACTGCTACGCGGAGGATTTGAACCAGCGTCCTCTCGTATGAGAGGCGGCGACTCAACCTCCTGCACCACGAGGCGTTCCACCTTTGTTATACCATAATAGTAATTTTATCGTTTAGTTTGTACCAAAGAGGGATCCGCCTTTGTTATATTCTCACGTATAAAATAAAGCGAGAGGTATAATTATATTATTAAATATTGGGTTTATATAATTTAAATTATTTTAATCTTCGATCTTGCAAATCATTATTCAACATCTAAGCCTCTTCAGGACTTTTCTTCAGTATTAGCACTATTCTTCAGCTGAGCTATTGTTGCTTCGTATCACAGAATTTTATCAATTATATATATATTACATATATATATATATATATATATATATATATATATATATATATATATATTATATATTATATTATTATATACAGATTTTTATATTTTATTATATATATATATATATATATAATTATATGTTATTTGTAATACTGAACCATTGTTGTTTTTTTATTTCCATTTATTTCAAAACCACGTGCTTCCATCACAAGAGCTGATTCCAATTGTTTGTAAACAAACAGTAACTTTATGAAAAATCGCCTTCGTCTATGCACGATATTCGTTGGTAAAACTGGTAACGCATTTCTTATCGAGCGGTAAGAACAAACAACAAACCGATAACGGTCTAACTCGATCGAATAATATCTGCGTTACAACACGAGCAAAAACCAACCTTTTCTTGCTCGAGCGATATCATTTTTCTGATTTTTAAACTTTGAAACGACCGGTAAAACTTTATATTTATATTCCTAATTATATTTATATTTTATTGATCCACTTATCCAAATTTGGCTTACAAGAAATAAGTTAAGACGCTCACAATATGGAAATGAACAACCATGTCAGATACTTCTATAAAGACTTCACTTGTTTAATCAGACAAAGTTTCAAGTAGAATATGTAGGTGTAGCGGAAATCGAAAAAAGTTTTCGGTTCCGACCGGAATTTTAGGTTCCGGTACATCCCCTAGTAGGAGTTGACTCGCAACTCTCATGCAAGAGGACGCTGGCTTTCAATCCTCCGCATAGCAATCAAGAGAGTTTTATCTTCCTGGGGGGGAAAGAATTAAAACTCGGTTGCAAACACGTTGGTGGCGCTGGTTTGGGATAGTCGGCCTTAAAGTTCGATTTCCTATAGTCCCCCCGTGTTACCCTCTGAAAAGGGGATAAGCACGTTAAAAGAAATATATATATATATTAATATATAATTATATATATATAATTACATATACAAATTGTTTATATTATATATTAATTTATTCTAGTTTTATATATATATATATATATATAGTATATATATATATATATATATATATATATATTTTAACAGTTTGTCACTGCTCACAGGCAGAGCCCTTTTCAAGGAGGGGACATAAAATAGAATATGGGAAACCAACAGAGCCCAAACCTAACGCAAATTTCTCAGGTGGGCGCAGACATGGACTTTAAAGAGAAGGCTAAATACAGCAAGAAAAACAAATATGTCAAGGAGTTCCACAGAACGGAGGTGACCGGAAAGGAGGAAGCACCACAACGAGCGATTCTGTGGTTTTCAATCCTCACACAAAACTAATGCGAGTGTAAGGCGCCCCTTGTGCTACGAGGGAGACGCAATGGTGGCGGAATAAGAGAGGTCAACTCCCTCAGCATCTGCTGTTATAATACCTATAGAAAAGGGATAGTGCGCCAACGTCAGAAAGTAAGGGACAGTTTATTAGTCTCTTAGCCTTAGACTCAATCCTATCTAAAAGAAGGTTGGTGCCGGAGTTTCCCCAAATGTGAGAACAGTACTCCAAACAAGGGCGGATAAGGCTCTTATAGAAAAAAAAAAAATTCCCGCAGCTTAAACAGAACTCGCAGATTTTTTAAGGCCACCTTAACAACCGTTGTAATATGAGGTTTCTAAGACAATTTATTGTTTATGTTCAGACTAAAAATATTTATGTTATTCACAGGTGAGACGTTAGAGCGGTTGAAGGTTTCTGAGAGGGTGATATATAGAAGTCGAGTTTTTAAACTTAAATTTTACAAGGTTGCTGTGACCCCACCGGAAAATCCCATCCAGATTCGCAAGAATAGAATCGGAAAGTTGTAGACGGGAGGCAATCCTAGATGCAACAAAGGGGACAGATTTGAAATGAGTTGAGTCATCGGTGTAAGAGAGAACAAAGTTAAAAGTGCAGTTGAGATCATTGATGAAAAGTAAGAATAAAGTTGAAGATAAAACAGAACCTTGAGGAAAACCACAATTAACAGGAAATGAGGAAGAGGTCGCTCCATCAACGAGTGCTGATATGGAGATATCAGAGATAAAACTTGATAAGAGTAAGCAAAGAGATGGAGGAAACCCAATGGAAGGGAGCTTAGAGAGAGGTGACGCGTGCCAAACCCGATCGAAAGCTTTCGATTTGTCAAGCGGCACCACACAAGACTCCCAATAGTCCCTAGGGGCAGAAGACCACAAGTCAATGAGATAGGAAAGTATGTCACCAGTTGACCTTGTGCGGTGAAAGCCATACTGATAATCTGAAAGAAGGGAATGAGACTCCAGATGATCTAGGAAATGAGAGTTAAGGAGGGTTAAATAGATTTTAGATAGAATACAGGTGAGAGCTATAGCACTATAAATTCCAGCCAAACCAAAATCTAGACTGTGAGAGCCTATAGGGTGATAGTTTGAAGGATCAGAACGGCTATCGTTTCTCGGAATGGGCTGAACATATGCGCGCTTCCAGCATTGATAAAAAATATTAGTTTTAGTTCATAAGAGAGTAGAGTTTAACAAGTACAAAACGGAAGAGAATACCATCAGACAGCTAACTTTTCTGACCGTTCATAGATCCTCAGGATCTCAATAACCATATCATGAGTATCACAGGGTGGAGACATGGAATACCAGAGAGGGAGAAGTAGTAGGGCGGAGGGATGCCAAGAATTCATCGAGGGTGGAATTAGATGAAAAAAGGAGACCGAAAAGATTGGCCTTTTCAGGAGGAGAGTTAGTTACAGAACCGTCAGAGCGAATAAGGGGAGGAAAGGCAGATTTACAAAAGCTGTTAGGGATGTTTTTGGCAAGAGGCCAGCAAAATCCCTGCAACGATTACGTAGCAGAATAAAATTTAGGAAAGTGATTTAATTATTCTTTTTTTGTAAATGGCAACGAGAACAACTCCATCGAACATGAATTTTTGGGAGAAAAAGATTTAGTTTGAAATGATGAATGAACCTGCTCATCCCATCGGTGATCACGTCCCTACTTTTCTGCAGTGACCGACCAGCGTCTTAGAGTGAAAACAGGATTTTCATTCCAAAATGGTTAGCACAAGAAAAAACGCAAGGGCCCTCCCCCCCCACCAATTAAGCCCGATTAATGCCAGAAAGTGAGTTTGGCATCATGGAGCTGCTGGAGAATAAAGTATTATAATTAAGAGCTCCGAGATTGTGGTCAGTTACCGATAGTAGGGAAAATGGTGTATTTATAACCAGAAGTAGTGGTGAAACATAAATCAAGCGTGTTCAAGAATTGGTTAGAACGATCTGGGATATGTGTAGGTTTCTTAATTAACTATTCCAGATCATTGAGAATACTGAATGTTTTGGCCCCCTCCCCACCTGCATACTATTCCAGATCATTGAGAATACTGAATGTTTTGGCCCCCTCCTCACCTGCATCAGTATGAGAGGAGCCCAACTACTCAGGTGTGGTGTACGCTGAAATCCCCTAAATAGAGGACCTCAGTATTTGGATGGGAAGAAGTAACAGTCTTATTAGAAGTAGTAAGAAAGTCAAAAAGAGCGTGAAAATCTGTTCCATTAGGAGAGCAGTAGCAGAAACACAAGATAATGGTAGCAGTAGGGCGAAAGATTCTAAGCCATAAAACATTGGTTAGGAGATTGGTGGTTCTCAAGACGTTACAGGAGTACTAATGTTTATATAGGCATAGACTCCTGCATTCGAAATTAAAACTTGGTTGAATTCCCCTTCCCATTCAGCTATTAGAGACCACTCACATACTCAAGACCACACCTTTAACTACAATAATTTCAATATATTAACCCAAACAAATTCGCCAACCAACCAACATATTCTTGGAAACTTTGTACAATTTCACAACATTAAACTCTCTTAATCAGTGATTCCGGCGCATTTAAACTACAGCTACCTTTAACTCGGAAACGTCAACCAGTTCATGTCTGTTTTACATCCGATATAGAAACTTAAAATGTCTGAGACTGGTCTGGTGAGTTTTAAGAATTTTTCTGGTGCTGTTAATACTTTAATATTCCATTTTAATTTAGTTGCCCATAATATTAGAATTCGAATCCTTTTATTTGTTTTTGTTTGATGTGTGATCTTTATTGTTTACCGACGGAGGGCGACGTTTCGTTTTGTTTTCTAATTATGATCAATTTTTGTAATATTTAAACCTTTGATTTTGATTACAGAGTTATTCTAATGTATACTGTACTATATATATATATATATATATATATATATATATATATATATATTATATATATATATATATTTTATTATATATATATATATATATATATAATATATATATATTATATATAATATATAATATATATATATATAATATATATATATATATATATATATATATATATATTATATTTAAATAACTAATCACTTAAATTTTTATAGAATTTTGTGTACTTAAATTATTTTTGTTTTATTTTATAGTGTTTTCACCTGATGATGGAAATTGCCATTTCCGAAACGTTGTAATTTTCGAATAAAGTTTAATATGTGGAAGGCCCTAGTATTGCTTTTCCTATTCAAATTGAAATTCCCCATCCCATAGAAACTGGATTGACTGTATTTGTCGTAAGTATGGCCAAGCAACGCTTAAAACTATTAGATGTTACGAGGGCCTCACATTTAAACTTGAGAAGAG
Organism: Trachelipus rathkii; assembly: GCA_015478945.1. NCBI lineage: Eukaryota > Metazoa > Arthropoda > Malacostraca > Isopoda > Trachelipodidae > Trachelipus > Trachelipus rathkii. The sequence continues at coordinate 33,117 of JABUQX010132120.1, forward strand.
GAAACTGGACGTCGCTTTCCTAAATACCTGTAAAGCATACAGTGTAATTCCAGGTTTTATTAAATTTAAACTTTTTTCAAAACGTCAATACAATAGTAATATTTATAAAGGTGTTTTCAGTTTAAGTTGTTGAACAATGAAATATCTTTTAAGAACAAAGAAATTAAGAAAATAGACCGACAATTTAAAGTTAACCATGATGAGTTGAGGGCAAATTAAACCTTTTTAGACTTTATGTTTATTACCAATAAGATTTCTAAACGTGTGAGTGACCGTCTGAAACATTGTAGAACCCGTCATGAAAATAAGTTAAAAGCTCTGAATATACATAAAAGTGATCTCTCTTCAAACTCCGATAAATATATATTTAATTTTTCATCGAAAGTCTTAACAACTAATGAAAGAAGACTTTTAGGATTAGGCCTGAATTTTTGTTTACCTATTTATCGCATTAATTTTTATAAATATTTTAGTGCTTTTGAAAGATTGATTTGTATTCTAAGGAATCGTGAACCTTATAATTCCGATTTTATCACAGTTACCCTTAAGATGAAACTTTTGGCCCAGAAATTTTATTTTAAATTTAACCCTTCAAAAAAAATTTCGTACTTAGTTTCAAAGTCAGATATAATTACATTAAAATCAATTAAGAATGATCATTCAACAATTATTTGCAAACCAGATAAAGGTTTGGGCGTCGTCCTCTTAGATAAAGCTGATTATATTAGTAAAATTCTTGATATCATTTCCGACACAACCAAATTTACCCCAATTCTGAATAAAGACCCATTGATTCTGTCACTTATTTTGGAAGAAAAATTAACCGTTTCTGACGTTAATTATTGAAATATAATAAGACTGATAAAGCATTATTTAATGTTAAATACTCTCACGGCTCTTCCCCAGGTATTTTATATGGTCTCCCCAAGATACATAAAGTTAATATCCCCATCCGCCCCATCCTGGCTGCCTTTAATACTCATAACTATAAATTAGCAAAATTCCTAGTACCCCTTCTGACCCCCTTTGCCACTAATGATTACATAATAAAAAATTCCTATAGCTTCAAAAACTGGCTTTTAGGCATTAATTTGAATAGTTTTTTTTATGACAAGTTTTGATGTGGAATCTTTGTATACAAATATCCCCATAAGAGATGCAATTGACTTTTTATTGGAAGATATTTTTCATTTAAATAAATAACTTCATGGCTTCCACAGGTCTGAATTTAAAACTTTACTGAATTTAGCCACCAGGATACTTATTTCTTTTTTAATAACAAATTATATCAACAAACTGATTCCTTAGCTATGGGTTCTCCACTCAGTGCCACCCTTGCTAATTCATACCTAAGTCACTATGAAAAGATTTGGCTACAGAATTGTCCACCCTCTTTTAGACCAGTTCATTATAAAAGATTCATGGACGATACCTTTTTACTTTTTTTCAAACAGAAATGAAATACTCCCTTTCTTTGATTATTTAAACGCAACTGAATAATATTAACTTTACAAAGGAAGAAGTTGACGGCACCATTCCATTTTTGGATATGTTAATTAAGAAAACAGATGTAAATTTTACCATAAATGTTTATCGTAAAAAAACTTTTTCGGGTCAGGGTTTAATTTTTTTTAGTCACACCCTACTTATATATAAATGCAACAGTATTAAAACTTTAGTATATAGGGCCTATCACCTTAGTTCTAATTACCGTCTCATGCATGAAGAATTTAATTTTCTCTTAAATTTTTTTAAAAATAATTGTTACCCCGTTTCATTAGTCCATAAAGTACATAAAGGATTTTCTGAACTCGCGATCCACACCCAAACTCTAACGTATTCGGCTTTGAAATGCAGTTTGTATATAAAATTACCTTTTATGAACACATTTTCATGAAACTTCGTAAAGAATTATCCTCCCTCTTACAAAGCTATTTTCCCCAATTGAATGTTAATTTAGTATTCACAACCTCATCCACGATCTCTTCATTTTGTAACCATAAGGACCATGTCCCTGCAGCTCTTCGATCCTCAATTATTTATAAATTTACTTGTGATAGCTGTAATGCTATCTATATTGGCAGCACCTCGCGCCAATACCACGTGAGGATGGACGAGCACAGAGGCATTTCTACCCATACCAAAACTTGGTTGAATTCCCCTTCCCATTTAGCTATTAGAGACCACTCACATACTCAAGACCATACCTTTAACTACAATAATTCTAATATATTAACCCAAACAAATTCGCCAATCAACCTACATATTTTGGAAACTTTGTACATTCACATTAAACCCTCTCTTAATAGGGATTTCGGCCCATTTAAACTGCAGCTACTTTAACTCGGAAACAGTCAACACAGTTCATGTCTGTTTACATCCGATAATAAGAAACTTAAAGATGTCTGAGACTGGTCTGGTGAGTTTTAAGAATTTTTCTGGTGCTGTTAATACTTTAATATTCCATTTTAATTTAGTTGCCCATTAATATAGAATTTCGAATCATTTATTTGTTTTTGTTTGATGTGTGATCTTTATTGTTTACCGACGGAGGGCGACGTTTCGTTTTGTTTTTCTAATTATGATCAATTTTTGTAATATTTAAACCTTTGATTTTGATTACAGAGTTATTCTAATGTATACTGTACTATATATATATATATATATATATTATTATATATATATAGTATATATATATATATAATATATATATAATATTATATATATATTATATATATATATATATTATATTATATATATATATATTATATTATATATATATATATATATATTATATATATTAATATATATATATATATTATATATATTATTTTAAAAATAAAAACCTTAAATTCCCCAACACTTAAATTTTTATAGAATTTTGTGTACTTAAAATTATTTTTATTTTATTTTAAGTGTTTTCACCTGATGATGGAAATTGCCATTTCCGAAACGTTGTAATTTCGAATAAAGTTTAATATGTGAAAGGCCCTAGTATTGCTTTTCCTATTCAAGTTGAAATTCCCATCCCATAGAAACTGGATTGACTGTATTTGTCGTAAGTATGGCCAAGCAACGCTTAAAACTATTAGATGTTACGAGGGCCTCACATTTAAACTTGAGAAGAGGAAACTGGACGTCGCTTTCCTAAATACCTGTAAAGCATACAGTGTAATTCCAGGTTTTATTAAATTTAAACTTTTTTCAAAACGTCAATACAATAGTAATATTTATAAAGGTTTTCAGTTTAAGTTGTTGAACAATGAAATATCTTTTAAGAACAAAGAAATTAAGAAAATAGACCGACAATTTAAAGTTAACCATGATGAGTTGAGGGCAAATTTAACCTTTTTAGACTTTATGTTTATTACCAATAAGATTTCTAAACGTGTGAGTGACCGTCTGAAACATTGTAGAACCCGTCATGAAAATAAGTTAAAAGCTCTGAATATACATAAAAGTGATCTCTCTTCAAACTCCGATAAATATATATTTAATTTTTCATCGAAGGTCTTAACAACTAATGAAAGAAGACTTTTAGGATTAGGCCTGAATTTTTGTTTACCTATTTATCGCATTAATTTTTATAAATATTTTAGTGCTTTTGAAAGATTGATTTGTATTCTAAGGAATCGTGAACCTTATAATTCCGATTTTATCACAATTACCCTTAAGATGAAACTTTTGGCCCAGAAATTTTATTTTAAATTTAACCCTTCAAAAAAAATTTCGTACTTAGTTTCAAAGTCAGATATAATTACATTAAAATCAATTAAGAATGATCATTCAACAATTATTTGCAAACCAGATAAAGGTTTGGGCGTCGTCCTCTTAGATAAAGCTGATTATATTAGTAAAATTCTTGATATCATTTCCGACACAACCAAATTCACCCCAATTCTGAATAAAGACCCATTGATTCTGTCACTTAACTTGGAAGAAAAAATTAACCGTTTTTTACGTAAATTATTGAAAATAAATAAGATTGATAAAACATTATTTAATGATATATACTCTCACGGCTCTTCCCCAAGTATTTTATATGGTCTCCCCAAGATACATAAAGTTAATATCCCCCATACGCCCCATCCTGGCTGCCTTTAATACTCATAACTATAAATTAGCAAAATTCCTAGTACCCCTTCTGACCCCCTTTGCCACTAATGATTACATAATAAAAAATTCCTATAGCTTCAAAAACTGGCTTTTAGGCATTAATTTGAATAGTTTTTTTTATGACAAGTTTTGATGTGGAATCTTTGTATACAAATATCCCCATAAGAGATGCAATTGACTTTTTATTGGAAGATATTTTTCATTTAAATAACGAATTTCATGGCTTCACCAGGTCTGAATTTAAAACTTTATTGAATTTAGCCACCCAAGATACTTATTTCTTTATTAATAACAAATTATCCCAACAAACTGATTCCTTAGCTATGGGTCCTCCACTCGTGCCACCCTTGCCAATTTATTCCTAAATAACTATGAAAGATTTGGCTACAGAATTGTCCACCCTCTTTTAGACCAGTTCATTATAAAAGATTCATGGACGATACCTTTTTACTTTTTTTCAAACAGAAATGAAATACTCCCTTTCTTTGATTATTTAAACGCAACTGAATAATATTAACTTTACAAAGGAAGAAGTTGACGGCACCATTCCATTTTTGGATATGTTAATTAAGAAAACGGATGTAAATTTTACCATAAATGTTTATCGTAAAAAAAAAAAAAATTCGGATCAGGGTTTAATATTCTTAGTAACACCCCACTTCTATATAAATGTAACAGTATTAAAACTTTAGTGTATAGGGCCTATCTCCTTAGTTCTAATTACTGTTCATGCATGAAGAATTTAATTTTCTCTTAAATTTTTTTAAAAATAATTGTTACCCCGTTTCATTAGTCCATAAGTACATAAAGGATTTTCTGAACTCGCGTTCCACACCCAAACCTCTAACGTATTCGGCTTTGAAATGCAGTTTGTATATAAAATTACCTTTTTATGAAAACATTTTCACGAAACTTCGTAAAGAATTATCCTCCCTCTTACAAAGCTATTTTCCCCAATTGAATGTTAATTTAGTATTCACAACCTCATCCACGATCTCTTCATTTTGTAACCATAAGGACCATGTCCCTGCAGCTCTTCGATCCTCAATTATTTATAAATTTACTTGTGATAGCTGTAATGCTATCTATATTGGCAGCACCTCGCGCCAATACCACGTGAGGATGGACGAGCACAGAGGCATTTCTACCCATACCAAAACTTGGTTGAATTCCCCTTCCCATTTAGCTATTAGAGACCACTCACATACTCAAGACCATACCTTTAACTACAATAATTCTAATATATTAACCCAAACAAATTCGCCAATCAACCTACATATTTTGGAAACTTTGTACATTCACAACATTAAACCCTCTCTTAATAGTGATTCCGGCCCATTTAAACTACAGCTACTTTAACTCGGAAACAGTCAACACAGTTCATGTCTGTTTACATCCGATAATAAGAAACTTAAAGATGTCTGAGACTGGTCTGGTGAGTTTTAAGAATTTTTCTGGTGCTGTTAATACTTTAATATTCCATTTTAATTTAGTTGCCCATTAATATAGAATTTCGAATCATTTATTTGTTTTTGTTTGATGTGTGATCTTTATTGTTTACCGACGGAGGGCGACGTTTCGTTTTGTTTTTCTAATTATGATCAATTTTTTTAATATTTAAACGTTTTATTTATTTTAAAGAGTTATTTTATATATATGTACTATATATATATATATATATATATATATATATATATATATATATATATATATATATATATATATATATATATATATATATATATATATATATATATATATATATATATATATATTATATTTCAATATAATCACCTAAATTTTTTGATAGAATTTTTGGTGTACTTAAAATTAATTTTTATTTTATTTTAAGTGTTTTCACCTGATGATGGAAATTGCCATTTCCGAAACGTTGTAATTTCGAATAAAGTTTAATATGTGGAAGGCCCTAGTATTGCTTTTCCTATTCAAATTGAAATTCCCATCCCATAGAAACTGGATTGACTGTATTTGTCGTAAGTATGGCCAAGCAACGCTTAAAACTATTAGATGTTACGAGGGCCTCACATTTAAACTTGAGAAGAGGAAACTGGACGTCGCTTTCCTAAATACCTGTAAAGCATACAGTGTAATTCCAGGTTTTATTAAATTTAAACTTTTTTCAAAACGTCAATACAATAGTAATATTTATAAAGGTTTTCAGTTTAAGTTGTTGAACAATGAAATATCTTTTAAGAACAAAGAAATTAAGAAAATAGACCGACAATTTAAAGTTAACCATGATGAGTTGAGGGCAAATTAAACCTTTTTAGACTTTATGTTTATTACCAATAAGATTTCTAAACGTGTGAGTGACCGTCTGAAACATTGTAGAACCCGTCATGAAAATAAGTTAAAAGCTCTGAATATACATAAAAGTGATCTCTCTTCAAACTCCGATAAATATATATTTAATTTTTCATCGAAAGTCTTAACAACTAATGAAAGAAGACTTTTAGGATTAGGCTTGATTTTTTGCTTACCTGTTTATCGCATTGATTATTATAAATATTTTAGCGCTTTTGAAAGATTGATTTGTATTCTAAGGAATCGTGAACCTTATAATTCCGATTTTATCACAGTTACCCTTAAGATGAAACTTTTGGCCCAGAAATTTTATTTTAAATTTAACCCTTCAAAAAATTTTTCGTACTTAATTTCAAAGGCAGATATAATTACATTAAGATCAATCAAGAATGATCATTCAACAATTATTTGCAAACCGGATAAAGGTTTGGGGGTCGTACTCTTAGATAAGATTGATTATATTTGTAAAATTCTTGATATCATTTCCGACACAACCAAATTCACCCCAATTCTGAATAAAGACCCATTGATTCTGTCACTTAACTTGGAAGAAAAAATTAACCGTTTTTTACGTAAATTATTGAAAATAAATAAGATTGATAAAACATTATTTAATGATATATACTCTCACGGCTCTTCCCCAAGTATTTTATATGGTCTCCCCAAGATACATAAAGTTAATATCCCCCATACGCCCCATCCTGGCTGCCTTTAATACTCATAACTATAAATTAGCAAAATTCCTAGTACCCCTTCTGACCCCCTTTGCCACTAATGATTACATAATAAAAAATTCCTACAGCTTCAAAAACTGGCTTTTAGGCATTAATTTGAATAGTTTTTTTTATGACAAGTTTTGATGTGGAATCTTTGTATACAAATATCCCCATAAGAGATGCAATTGACTTTTTATTGGAAGATATTTTTCATTTAAATAACGAATTTCATGGCTTCACCAGGTCTGAATTTAAAACTTTATTGAATTTAGCCACCCAAGATACTTATTTCTTTTTTAATAACAAATTATATCAACAAACTGATTCCTTAGCTATGGGTTCTCCACTCAGTGCCACCCTTGCTAATTCATACCTAAGTCACTATGAAAAGATTTGGCTACAGAATTGTCCACCCTCTTTTAGACCAGTTCATTATAAAAGATTCATGGACGATACCTTTTTACTTTTTTTCAAACAGAAATGAAATACTCCCTTTCTTTGATTATTTAAACGCAACTGAATAATATTAACTTTACAAAGGAAGAAGTTGACGGCACCATTCCATTTTTGGATATGTTAATTAAGAAAACAGATGTAAATTTTACCATAAATGTTTATCGTAAAAAAACTTTTTCGGGTCAGGGTTTAATTTTTTTTAGTCACACCCTACTTATATATAAATGCAACAGTATTAAAACTTTAGTATATAGGGCCTATCACCTTAGTTCTAATTACCGTCTCATGCATGAAGAATTTAATTTTCTCTTAAATTTTTTTTAAAAATAATTGTTACCCCGTTTCATTAGTCCATAAGTACATAAAGGATTTTCTGAACTCGCGTTCCACACCCAAACCTCTAACGTATTCGGCTTTGAAATGCAGTTTGTATATAAAATTACCTTTTTATGAAAACATTTTCACGAAACTTCGTAAAGAATTATCCTCCCTCTTACAAAGCTATTTTCCCCAATTGAATGTTAATTTAGTATTCACAACCTCATCCACGATCTCTTCATTTTGTAACCATAAGGACCATGTCCCTGCAGCTCTTCGATCCTCAATTATTTATAAATTTACTTGTGATAGCTGTAATGCTATCTATATTGGCAGCACCTCGCGCCAATACCACGTGAGGATGGACGAGCACAGAGGCATTTCTACCCATACCAAAACTTGGTTGAATTCCCCTTCCCATTTAGCTATTAGAGACCACTCACATACTCAAGACCATACCTTTAACTAAAATAATGCTAATATATTAACGGCTAGCAAAATCGCCAACAAACCTCATATTTTGAAAACTTTGTAGCTTCACAAACCTTAAAACCCTTCTCTTAATAGTGATTCCGGCCCATTTAAACTACAGCTACTTTAACTCGAAACAGTCAACACAGTTCATGTCTGTTTACATCCGATAATAAGAAACTTAAAGATGTCTGAGACTGGTCTGGTGAGTTTTAAGAATTTTTCTGGTGCTGTTAATACTTTAATATTCCATTTTAATTTAGTTGCCCATTAATATAGAATTTCGAATCATTTATTTGTTTTTGTTTGATGTGTGATCTTTATTGTTTACCGACGGAGGGCGACGTTTCGTTTTGTTTTTCTAATTATGATCAATTTTTGTAATATTTAAACCTTTGATTTTGATTACAGAGTTATTCTAAATGTATACTGTACTCATATTATATATTTATATCATATATATATATTATATATTATATATATATATAATATATATATATATTATATATATATATTATATATATATATATAATATATATATATAATATATATATATATAATATATATATATAATATATATATATATATATATATATATATATATATATATTATATTTAAATAACTAATCACCTAAATTTTTATAGAATTTTGTGTACTTAAAATTATTTTTATTTTATTTTAAGTGTTTTCACCTGATGATGGAAATTGCCATTTCCGAAACGTTGTAATTTCGAATAAAGTTTAATATGTGAAAGGCCCTAGTATTGCTTTTCCTATTCAAGTTGAAATTCCCATCCCATAGAAACTGGATTGACTGTATTTGTCGTAAGTATGGCCAAGCAACGCTTAAAACTATTAGATGTTACGAGGGCCTCACATTTAAACTTGAGAAGAGGAAACTGGACGTCGCTTTCCTAAATACCTGTAAAGCATACAGTGTAATTCCAGGTTTTATTAAATTTAAACTTTTTTCAAAACGTCAATACAATAGTAATATTTATAAAGGTTTTCAGTTTAAGTTGTTGAACAATGAAATATCTTTTAAGAACAAAGAAATTAAGAAAATAGACCGACAATTTAAAGTTAACCATGATGAGTTGAGGGCAAATTAAACCTTTTTAGACTTTATGTTTATTACCAATAAGATTTCTAAACGTGTGAGTGACCGTCTGAAACATTGTAGAACCCGTCATGAAAATAAGTTAAAAGCTCTGAATATACATAAAAGTGATCTCTCTTCAAACTCCGATAAATATATATTTAATTTTTCATCGAAAGTCTTAACAACTAATGAAAGAAGACTTTTAGGATTAGGCCTGAATTTTTGTTTACCTATTTATCGCATTAATTTTTATAAATATTTTAGTGCTTTTGAAAGATTGATTTGTATTCTAAGGAATCGTGAACCTTATAATTCCGATTTTATCACAGTTACCCTTAAG
>JABUQX010132122.1:0-2500 GCA_015478945.1 Trachelipus rathkii
ATAACTATACACATACTATATATATATATATATTATAATATACATATAATATATATTATACATATTATATATATATATAATATAGCATAAAATATCAATATAACATATAGTCATAATATAATATATATTAAATAACATAATGACACAATTTAAATAATGTATACCGTATATCTATCATACTATATAATATATAATATAAACCTATATATATAATCTCTATACTATATATATATATATAATATATATATAGTATATATACTATATTATACTATATATATTATAATATATAGTATATATATAATATATATAATATTACTATATAATATATATATATATATTATACTAATAACACCCCTATATTAGATACTATACCATATACCCATAATGATGTGTGCTGATGTGTGTTGTGTCGGTGGACTCAACTTAAAATTATATGCTAGTCTATCTCAAGAAATAGTTTCTTACCTCTCATGTATCTTGAAGTACATAGTGATCACAGAGCAAGATTACTGTCAGAGGGACTTTTTTCTGAGCCTGTATATTTAGACTGCGGTAAACACTTAATACATTTAAATACCATACGATCACCTTCGTTTGAGCTTACAAACTCAAAAAATTCTTGTAGGTAAGGCCAGGGGTTTTGTGATCGACTTCCTACAGTTTCACTTCTAGCATTAGCAGAGCTACTAACAGTAGCGATATCTACTGAAATATCACCTTCACTTGAAGAAATAGTAGGTATGGGACCGGAAATATTTTTACTTGACGTTTTCGTCAAGAAACGATCCATTTTATCAAGAGTGAAAAGTCTTTACGATCGGAAAAAAACACAACATATTTCAGTAATAGTTGAATTTAGAATGCGCATACAAAATTTAGACTGCGCATACAAAATGAAACGAGACTGGGTACATATTGGATAATAACATGGCTTCTAAACCTGTTACTGTTTCAACTTTGAAACAATTTCAAACCAGAATAAAATTAAATGTTTTATTTTTCTATATTTTTTAAAGTTGCGGTTGCGATTGCGGTGTAATTTTGCTTAAAATAATTGCGTCGCAAGCCAATTCGCAACTCATTCAAAATAATTGCGGCGCAATCGCAACCGCAACCGAAATAATTGCGATCGCAATTGCGGCCGCAACAAGTTGCGTCGCAAGTGCCCAACACTGTATATATATTATATATATATATATACTATATAAATATATATATATATATATATAATAATTAATATAATATATATATATATATATATATATATATACGCATATATACCCTACCAAATAAAACTAATATATTATATTCTAATATACTATACTAAACTATATAATATATTACTAAATATATATTATACTAATAGTATATATACTCACTCATAATATATATATATATATCAAAATGACCTCTTCTGTTTTGGGGAGCTTTTAAGTTTTGAATTTTTTTTTCGTCTTCTAGAACCAAATCTCTCGTAGATGATCCTACAATCAACATTTAAGTGTCGGACATGAGTACAATTAAAATATATATAAGGTACCTTTTACGTTTTTACGACTCAGTCAGGTTTAAGTTGTTTTTTACTTATTATTTCTACTAAAGGAATACCCAAGGGTAACCGCAAAATTGCAGGCGTTCGGGTTCTCTTCGCCTTCACCACGGGGAAGCGACAGGGTAGGTAACCTATTCCACCACCTCCGGGGAGAGGTCTCCGGAACCCCAGCTCTTGTTTGGTAATTTGGTTGTCGCGGGCGGTTGGTCCTACCGCCTCCCCTAACGGGGTATGGAAAAACGTCACCCCTCTGTCCCCCGTCGGCTCGAGCCCCTATTTTTTTTTTTTTTACAGTTTTTGTAATAAGCTTATACGCTGATTCCAAATATGTAATGGTTTTTCTGTAAGTGTCGTAACTTATTTGAGGATATTTTCAAATTTTTGAAACAATATTTTTACATAAATTTGTGATTTTTAATTATTTAAAATATTTCAAACTTTCGAATATAATGTTCGTTTACCAACTGAAATTCATTGTTAGGTATCATATAGTAGCATAATATTAAAAAAACAAAGCAAAATATAAAATCAAACAACTGACGGAGTCGTATAAACAAGAATAGTACCTATATATTATAATATATTATAATACTATAATATATATTATATATATATATATATATATATCATATATATATACAATAAATATATATATCATATTATATATTATAAAATATTATATATATTATTATATAATATTCTTAATTAAATAACCTAGTATATATTATATATTAACTATATTACTATCATAATATTATACCGGCCCTTGCTAATCGTTTACTTAAGCACTACCGTCAGTATTTGCCATTTTTTCACTCTTCGGTTTTTCTACTTTAACATATTGCTTAGTACTATGCTACTAACAATGAATTTCAGTGGTAACTGATTGACATGATTCAAAAGTTCGAATATTTTAAATAATTATTTAAATTATCACAAATTTTCATC
>JABUQX010132122.1:7500-15000 GCA_015478945.1 Trachelipus rathkii
CTCCCTATATGATAGTGTGATGGTCCTTCTGGAGGTTTTAAGGGTCGAAAACCAAATGGATGCCATAAACACCATCCTCATCAAGCAGCCCAAGGGAGGTTCCCCTCTCACAGAGGTAGACGTCGAGGTAAATATAAAGTATTTTTAAAGTAGCAATTGCTCTTTTAATATTTTTATTTATAATTTAATAAATTTATTAAATTATAAATCTCCTCACAAACCCAAACCCCCTCCATTAATCCCTGTTCTGTACCTGTACCATCGCTCTTGCTTGCCCAACACTCATATCGCTACTTCGTAAACAATCTCTAACTGAATATATCCACCTTTTTTTCCGGTCGTCCGACAGGCAAAACACTCTCACATGTGCTCTTATACACTTTCTTAACCAATATGGTGTTCTCCACCTTCTCCACATGTCCAAACCATCTTACAAAATCCTCATCAAATTTGGCAGTCTTTTCCCTTACCCGCAAGACACGCTTCCATGATAAACTCGTTCCTCATCTTATCCAATCTCCTAACTGCCAAGAACGCCCTCAGATTGTCCATCTGTACAACCCTCACTCTTGATCTATTCGCCCTATTCCATACAGATACCTCGCTCTCGTGCTCCCGTATTTTTATTAATAATCAATTATGCTTACGTAACTAAGCAATATATTAATTTTCACTCTTTCAGGTCATGAACGAGTACACATTGGTCATGCAGCCTGTGGCGCAGTGTCTTGATATGCTTCAGGGGGAGAAAAGGGCATACATGGGCACCCTCCTACCCCAACTTTGGTTGATGAAGACCAGCCTTGAGGAGAAGAGTGAAAATATTCATCTTGTGTATGCAAGGCCACTAGTACAGGCCCTCCTCAGTGGCTATGAAAAGAGGTTTGGCCACCTCTTTCAGAATAGGGATCTCCTTATGGCCACTGCCCTTCACCCCTCCTTCACCCTTAAGGCCCTAGAAAGCATTGCACCTGACATGGTGGAGGAGATCGGGGACAGGATTACCCGGAAGATAGGGGACTCCATCAAACCCACTGAGAAACAGCAGCAGCGTCAGCTTGGCCAGCCAACAGAAAAAGAACCCCACAATTCAGACGCACTCCTATTCAGTAAATTGTTTTCTAGAGTATTGGTACGCAGAGCAAGCCAGCAACAGGATGTGGAAATCGTCATACGAAAGTCCATGGAGGAGTGGGTGCCCTCTCAAGAAGATCCGAGCTGTTCCTGTTTCCCCAACCAGCATAGGGAGATATGGATAGATCTATTTATAAAATATAATACCCCCATTCCTAGTTCAGCAGCTGTGGAGAGGTGCTTCAGCGCGGGTGGGGACATCCTCAGGGCCAAGAGATCGTCCTTGAAGGAGGAAAGGTTTGAGGACCTTCTTTTCCTCAAAGGAAATATGGACCTCCTGCAGGAAGTGATTAGCCAGGAGGACATGGAGGAGGAAGAGGACCTATAGCTATGAAAGTATTTAACTATTTATGTAGTTAACATTTAATAAAAAAATTAAATAAATCTGTTTTACTATCTTATAAAAGGTTTAAAATGTAAAGGCATGCTTTCGTTATCGCGCAAAAGTTTACTTTGTAATTTAACGGTATCGCCGTAGGATAGCCGAATAGCCGCATAGTTAATGCCGCACTGAGGTTTTCAAAAATGCAGTCGGATAGCCGACGACGCACTAGTTAGGTGGCAAAGCCGATAGCCGATGCGGACCTCGAAAAATATAGCCGCGGCCCAGCTCTGAATAATATATATATTATATATATATATATAATATATATATAAGTATATATATATATATATATATATAATATATATATATATATATATATATATATATATTATATACTATAAATATATATATATATAATATACATATATATATATTATATATTATATATATATATATATTATATAATATATATATATATATTAATAATATATAATATAATTATATATATATATATATATATATATAGTATATAGTATATTATATATATATATATAATTATATAATAATATATATATATATATATAATATATATAGTATATATATAATACTGGTGAAGGTAGTTGTTAAACGACAAAAAATATTTAGTAATATTTGGTACGAATTTTCGTTCCAATGAAATAAAAAGATAAGTACGTAATTTTTATTATTAAATTTAAATGTAAGTACGTTTTAGAAATATTATATATATATATATAATATATATATTATATATATATAGTATATATGTATATAATATATATATATATATTATATATATATATTATATAGTATTAATATATTATATAATATATATATATATATATATATATATATATTATATTATATATATATATTATAACAATAATAAATATCTTTTTTTAGACTTTAAGTAGCTTCACCAAGAATAATTGTTTTAATTTAATTCACAGGACAATTCGTAAAACAAATTGATAAAGAGAGTGCTATTGCATTACGTTATATTATAATTGAATTAAGATGGATCTAATAGCCCGTCGTATGTATAATATATATATGATATATATAGTTTATATATATAGTTATATATATTATAATATATATATATATATGACGTATATATATATATAACTATTATATATATATATATATATATATATATATAGTATATAGTATATGATTTTGGTCAGTGTCCTATAAGCTGACAATCAACTGTAACTAGAGAGACGGCAGGCACCCATGGGCGCCGGAGGGGGGGGGGCAATAGGGGCCAATTGCCCCCCCGCCCGCTGGAATTCAAAGCTTTTTTGCTCCGCGTGCAAAAAAAATTTAAACTTTTCGATAATAATGAAAAACTTATATATATATACAGTATATATATATATATATATATATATATATATATACTGATATATATATATTATATATATATATTATATAGTAGTATATATATATATATTATTATATATATAGTATAAAAGTGGATGGAACCAAATATAAATTTCGTAAGAAGAAAATGGGAGTAATTTATATAAATTACTAAAATCATTTACTAAATTGTTAACTTTAATCGCCGGGCATGATGAGTGAGCAAAATCCGAGATAACAATCTTCAGTTTTTTATGTCAATATTTCGATAGTATGAAGAGGAGGGCAAGTCCAGTAGTTCTTTCAATCTCCGAATAGTATTTCGTCAAAGTAGAAGTCGCTTTCGATGTCTTAGCATGTTGAAAAGCGTTCTTTCTCTGAAGCAGCAGACAGACGGGTAAATTCCAGGTATTTGCAACAAGATTGTATATTTTGGGAAATTCGTGTGACTGCGAAAACAAGAGAACTGAGTGCGTCTATTTGCTGTTTTTTTGGAACAATCTGTGCTGTGGATGCCTGTTCAAGCTTCCATAAATCCCATTCTGCTTTTACTAATCTTCCTCTTAGGCTTTCGAGATCTCTTCCTTGTAAAATGATACATCTTTTATCTTCTCATATGCACATTACATCTGTTCGTATGACAATTTGAAAGAAGAGAATGAATTTCTTTAATGCTAAAAACCCTCTCTTCCTACCATGCTGATATTAAATCATCCAAAATATGGTATAGGAGTACTCTGTTAAAATGGATCGTACAATAAATAAGCGGTTTTGGGGTCGGAAGTAGGAGATGTTGGGTCCTGTATTTTTGAAACGTTGTTTATTCTTGTACAAAGCAATTTCAATAACCCGCTCGATACGCTTTACACATTCTTCAAAAACTGCTGAATATGCTAATGTTGCAGTTTTCCCTGATGAGCTTCAAGTTTAAGTTTTAACTGAAAGGACTTGTTCGAGATGTTGTTCCTGCACCGACGCAATTAGTAGGTAGAAGGATCTCAATTTTAAGTCTGGCAACGGTTACCAAAACGAGATCTCGATGACTAAACCCCCGGAATTTAGGTTCTTTTTTTGAGCTGTCTAGAAAAGTTCGGGGGGAGGGCCTAGTTGCCCCTGGCCCCGGATCGCCACTGTATATATTTAGTGACTAGGGTTATCTATATATTATACTGGAGTATTCGGGTATATAATATATACTCTATAGCTACGTCTGTAATACTATACTATATATTATAGCAGTAGTATATAGTATGAGGCTATGATAGTATAATATATATATATATATATATAATATATATATATATATACTATATATATATAGTATATATAGTATAGGCTAATTATAATATATATATATCAAGCAACTTTCCCGCGAAAAAGCAAATTTGCAAACTTGCACAATAGCCTACAGCCCTACCTCTCTAGCCTCCCCTACTCTGCCCTCCCCTATTTCCTTGTTCTTTTTTTGTTAACTTTGTTAGTTTTTATAAATTTTAGGTTACGATGTGTTATTGTAATGTTTGTACTGTACTAACCTGATGGAAAATGTTGTTGCCATAGTTAATAGATGGGTCTCCTTCTTTTAGGGCAACAATTATTCACTTCTCCTTCGGATTATTTTTCATTAATGCGAGTGATACGAATATGGGGAGATTTCGAGACCCCATATTTAGCCCCTCACTTAAAAATATGGACTTGAAAAATCTTAATTTTTCAGACCATTTGATGGGGGGAAAAAAGCAAACCGGCTAGCTTTTTTTTGAACGTCATTTCAGGTGTTTTTTTCCGTGTCTGTGTCATGTTTCGGCGTTTTCAATTTGCTTTCAGATACCTGTTGCAGTGCAGCTCCGACCGTTGTTTAATTTTTTGAGCATTTTCTTTTCGTAAAAAACTGAAAGATGTTTTTTTTTCGACATAACTAAAGACAAACTTGAGAGATCTCACATAGATGGGTCTATTACGGCACAAAAAATGCAAAATATGTTAGTTTTTTATGATTTTTGAAAATTGCTATCTCAGCAAATAAAAAAAAAAAAAAAAAGTAGGTTTTGAAATTCGACCAATTCAAGTTAAAATTCCAAAAATCAGAAAACTAATTATGTGCAATTTGTGCGTATATTTCAGGTTATATTCCATAGTTTGGAAGGTCTTTCCGGATAAAAAATGTGAGAAGTTGATGTACGAAAAATGTCAAAAATTTGGTTTGAAGAAATGAAAAAGGCCGAAACAATGCTTTACAGACAATCAGATAAAATCACCTGTAAAAATCGACGTTCTTGAAGGTTTAAAAAAAAAAAGCTGCGGTTTGCTTTTTTCCCCTTCAAAATTGTCTGAAAATTAAGAATTTATGTCCACATTATTAGGTGGGGGCTAAAATGGGGTCCAAATCCCCAATATTGGATGCTGCCCTTAGGAAACTGAAATAAATATATATTTAATAGGAAACTACTTTTGAAAAGTGTCTAATTAATTTATTATTATTATTGAAATTTATATATGAATTTGATTTTCTTTTTACTAAGTTTTTTTTTTTATTCGTTTTTTTTTTCAATAATTATAATTTTTGGGAGTGAAATTATGAATTTTTTATTACTTGAAACCAAGATTTCTACATTTAATACCTATTTATCTAACTTTCGCTTTAAATAAACTTCTTTTAAAAGTCTCGCAATTTTTTGCCTCATTCTACTATTCATTTAACATATATAATATATATATTATATATATAATTATTATATATATATATTATAGTATATATTTATAATATATATATATATTATATATATATATATATTATATATATATATATAATATATATATTATATATATATATATATAATATATAATATATAATATATATATTAATAATATATTATATATATATATATATATATATAGTATATATAATATATATATATATTAAATATATATATTATATATTATATAATATTTATATATATATATATATATATATATATATATTATAAGTATAATTATATATATTATATTATAATAATAATAATTTTGACATGTGTGATTGTAAATAAAATATTACTTGCAAAATTTAAAAAAGAAAAAATAAAAATTTTAAATTATCATTACATCATTGAAAGAAATTTCTATTTAAGAGGCCTTCTGCTAACTTATAATTAATAATACTCATATGAACTGAAACAAACCACTGACCACAATTGAATGATGGTACTGGGTTCATATTTTAGTGTTAATGCAAATGGCAGTGCTAATGCCGTCCCGAGTATTATCGGCACCTGTATTAATCATATGAATAAAGCTTCCGCATCTGCCGTAGACCAACTGTTGAAAAATCGTTGTTTGGATAATTGGAAATTACATTAATCAAATAGACATTTACTGACAATCTAAAATTTGATTTATTAACAAATCCATGCAAACCACTAAGCATTTACAACTTTAAGCAAGATATCACAGAGCGCAAAGGTTTCCTTTACGATTGGCTAAACAATACAATTTCGTTATTAGGTATAATTCCAACAAAATGAAAAGGATCCTTCTGTTAAAACTATGCGTGTTATTTCAGCCTTGCGTCAAAAAAGAGGGTTTTTTGGTTCAATTTATTGTCAGACCATCAAAAATATAGAGACCTTCCACTCACAGCAAAGGAACCATGTTAAATTCTCAGTGGCATAGATGGCTGCTCGTAGCAGGGGGAAATTTTGAATAAATAATTTTAAATAAACTAAATAAATAAAATAAATAAATTTTGAACAATTAAATAATGCTGAACATTTAATTATCGAAAAAATAGTTGTTGCCAATAATTTCAACTTTGATCTTCTGTGGAACCCATGATCTAGCTGTTCGAGGCAGTACTGCAGATACGGGTAATTTTTCGGATTTGTTAAAATTCAGAGTTGAAGCTGGTGATGCTGTGCTTACTGAGCATTTACAATCAAGTGGAGGTAATCAAAAATACACATCACATATGGTCCAGAATGAGCTCATATCCATATGCGGGAACCTAATTTGTAAAAACATTGTGGATGAAGTGAACGATAGTGAATACTTTTCACTTTTAGCGGATGAAACAGCAGACATTTCTGGGGTGGAGGAGCTGTCAGTTGGCGTTCGTTTCGTTGATAAGGAGTTGAAAGTTAGAGAAGAATTTTTAGGTTTTACTCCCTTGAAAAAATTAAAAGCTGAAGATATAACAGAAGTCATTTTATTGACTACCAGAGAAGCTTACAATTTAAATATGAATAAAGTCGTTGGACTTGGATTTGGTGGATGCTCAACCATGGCTGGAAAAGAAAATGGAGCACAAAAAATAATAAGAAATCAATATCCCAAGGCCAAATTTTTCCACTGTGCTTCTCATCGCTTAAATTTAGTTGTTAATGACTTGAATCTTGTTCCCGAATTTCGAAATACTGTGGGCACAGTGAAAGAAGTTATAAGATTTTTTCGTGAAAGCCCATTGCGTAGGAAACTGATAATGAATATACCAATGCTATGCGAAACAAGATGGTCCTCAAAATACAAGTCCATCAAAATTTGTTTTGAAAATTTCATTCACATTAAATCAGTTTTGGAAACTTTGTCATCAGATTCAGAAGTAACTAAGGCCACAGGAACAGCAGCATTTCAACTTTCGTCAGCAAAAGGAACTCCTAAATTCA
>JABUQX010132122.1:22500-35000 GCA_015478945.1 Trachelipus rathkii
TTGAAAAATGAGGATGTGCGGATGTTTTCTATATTTGATTAAATGCATATAAAATAAATATTTTTTGGCATCTTTATCATGGGAGTTTATGGGAATAATTGTAATTTTGAATTTCGATTTCTTGATATATATATATTTTATATATATATATATATATATATATATATATATATATATATATATATATATATATATATATATATATATATATATATATATATATATATATATATATATATATATATAGTAATGTATTCTTGATTCCTTATTACTATCTATGGCTAGAAGGGCAGTTAAGCAAGTCTTCTAGTAATATTTATTTTCGCCCAATGTGGGACTTTTAACAGACAAACTCAATTCACAAAACAAGATCCATATAAAGAACACCTAAAAGATAATAAACTTTTGATAATAAAAGTACACAATAAAATATCATTGCTGAAATTAAAATGAAGGTATTAATAATTACTAATGAAATACATATTTGCTTGGAAAGCATGTGGGTGCATGATTAGCATTCATAAACATAAAAACAATACATCAAAAACATATTTTACCTGATGGCTTATTCCATCTAAATATTTTACCTGATGGCTTATTCCATCTAAATACATAATAGAATCATGTTTCATTTAATAATTACATAATGGTTAATTAGAAGATACAGATTAATGATACACTGAAAAGAATATTCACATTTTACATACCTCTTATAGGTCAGATACAAATGCCATAATGATAAACGTTTTAGCTTCACTTTGTTTATGGAGCTAACTCTTTTATTTAAGATATAAAAAGTTTATCACTCTGTAAAGTATAATTATAAGCATACCGGAAGAATGTGATTATTAACACAATTACATTCTTTTAAAATATGTAATCTATATATATATATATATATATATATATATATATATATATATATATATATATATATATATACTAACTATATATATATATATATATATATATATATATATAATGATGTAAAAGTGGGTCGATCTCTGATTCACCATATTTTATTAATTTCAGCCAGATGAAGCTGATCAAGCACAACAGGAATATTTGATATATATATATGTATATAACAACCATATATATATATATATATATATATATATATATACCTTGCCTCTATATACTCTCTATTCACTACCACCTCCTCTCTCCTCTGCCATACTCTATATAATAAACTGTTCGAAGGTGAAAGAACCATATTCTCACACAAGCGTTTTCACTTTCAAACTATTACAGTTTACCAAGCAAGCAGCGACTGAGACGCCCTTGTAGGATTGCAAATGAGTCAACCCTCCAATGCAGGCATACAAACCCGTACAGGAATTCTATTGCGTCGTCTTTACGAGCAAGAGAAAGGCGGGAAGCCTTTGTTTCTAAGCGACCTATTTCGATCGATTTTGATTTCACAGAAAACGTTTCAGAACGTATTTTTGAATCTAATTTATAAATGTTGGAATCTAATTTAAAAGATGGAATACATTTCGAATTAAAAGTACTATACGTACGATAAAGGTCCCCTCCCCGGGAAAAATCATTACTTAAGGATTGATTTTCTAATTCGAATAAGTCGCTTGATTTTCAGAGGAAGTAATAGCTCGAGTGTTAGGAAGAGGCATAGGAGGTCTTGGAAGTAAAGACAAACGTTGGATAGGAGTTGGGGAGCTGGGTCGAGATCTTATCTGAACCAGGTTATTTGAGGGAGCATCTTCAGGTGCTAGTTGGATACGTACGTTAGATGTTGGGATGGCCTGAAGCGGGATGCTTTCGGTTTGAATGGGTGCTTTGGGCAGGCACATATTGCAAAGAAATACTCTTTTCGTCCAAACGAAATACGCAATGACAAGAACTATGATGAAAAAGATCGTGCCAGAAGTTCCTCCTCCAATGTATGGAATGAATTTTATCTGGGGAAAATACGGTGTAAAAGGGTGCATTGTTTGATTTAACTGATCTAGTCTTTGATTCCAATGAATTTCTTTTAAGGTTTGAAACTTAGGGAACAAAACAGAAGAAATGTTAGGTAAAGCAACGTGAGATAAAAAGTTGAATAAAACGTGATCAGAATAAGAAATTAAGGAAGAAAGGGTTATGTTCTTTTCAAGGTGAATAGGGTTCTTAAACTGAAACTTAGAAGAGATGAAAGCACATCCGTGAGGAATAGTAAAGACATAGTCATAGACATGCTGGATAGAGTTGGGTTTCTCACATGCAATAGTTTTTTCTGAAAAAGAAATCAGGGTGAAGTGTCCTAAAGCGACAGTATAAGGTTCTATAGACTTATATTCTGCAATAGGGCAATGTGAAAAGTCATTAGTGAAATTCAAGATTAAAGATAGTAAACAAGATTGATCATCAATGGAAGCAAACACTTGGGACTGGGGGCAAACTGCTAGTTGGCCTAAATGTCTACAAAGATCATGGGCTGATTCTTTAAGGTAAGTGTACTTCCGATTACCGTAATTTACAAAGAAGTAACTATTTGGGTCGTTGTACATGACTCGAACTAGTGATTTATTTAAAGGAAGGTGGGTAGGAAAAGGTATTAGTTTGTAGGAAACGAATTTCTCTATTGAGATAAAAGGAATTAAGGTGATTAGTTCATAGGGGCTAGCTGCAGATTGGATAGTCCAAGAATAAGTTAAGAAAGTTTGATAAGTTTTTGTTTCTAGAGGAATGACGGTGTGAAGTTTAGTTTCTTTGTTCATTTCTAGTACAAAAGGCAATAGGAAGATGGGAGAAAAAAGTTGTGAGTTGGTGATTTTGTTTTTAGCGAGTTGGAGTGAATTTATCACTAATTGGTGGATTTGGTGGATGTTATGAACGGTTTGTTCAATTAAATTTATTAACGCCCTGATGCTTCCCAATTGGTTTATTATATTGTGCGTAGCACTTAGACTATTCTGAAACTCTATCAATTTTTGTAAGCTATCCCTGAAATTTATTAAAGTACGAGTATTCGCTTTCAACTGTTCCTTTAGTTCAGTAATCAATAAATTTGAGGTAGAGGCATAGTTACCTAAGATGTTGATCTTTTTTCGAAGTAGTTTTACCTGTTTATCGGTAGCAGTGCCAAAAAGAATGTTGAGGACGTCTCCTCCAAATTCAAAAGCGGCTCGCTTCCTTTTTGATCTTGCAGAGATCCAAGGCAATTCACTTACTTCGTTCAATTTCTGGGCTAACACTTTTACTCGAATGGTCATAAGTTTGAATTCCCATTGGTGAGCCCTTTGATGTGTTGAAACATTTAGAAACATGGTTTCGAACGATGGTAGAAATGATTCTTTGACGTTGGTTACCAATTTAGTCGTCTTGATGATAGTTTCTTTAATGTCTGAAGGACATTCTAAGGAGATAACGAGATCGAGGTATCCTTCTATGAAGTTGACTTCTCCTGTACGATATAGAACTAAACCAGGTAGAATCTTCGTTTCTTCTTTTTCATTTATGAGGTTGCTTTGGCATGTTGATACAATGATGAATAGCAACAAAGCTGGTATTCCGAAATTCATTTCTGAAATATTTATACTTTATACTTTTCTTGGTTTTGAAATTTTTAAAGGTCGCCTATGTTTAATTAATATTTTAAAATTAATTGGTTAGTTAAAGCGTTCGCGTTTTATTATTAAACTAAATGCTTTCTTAATTATAATCGAGTTAGTTGGCTTAAAATCTAAATGTAAGAGTTTTTAAACTCAACGTAATACTTAATTGTTTATTTACTAGTTAGTGATATTACTTACTTACTTACTAGCATTAGTTGCTTACTTAGCTATTACTTACTTACTTTTACTTATTTTTTTGTTTTCTTAATAGAAAAGTTTTTTGGATTTTCTATTTTGTATTTTATTTTTTGTATTAAAAATTGCTGTCCCCCCCCTTGTTCTGAGAGTGAAACATATTTTTAAAAAGTTTCTTTATCTATAAAAAATGAGTAAAACTAGAACTGAATTAATCTATCCTAAGATTTATCGAATCTACATCTAAATTCTAAGATTAGATATCCTATGAATAAGTATTAATCCCGACTAATTTCTTAAAATTATAACGATCGTTGTCTAATCCAGTCTAAGGTTTTTCCTAATCCACTAAGTATTTCTTAACTAGAAAAAAAAAATTAGTACAAACGCGAAGCGAAATGTACTTTCATCAAGGTCTTAAAATTAAGAGTATCCTTCTTAGACTAGAAGAATAAGAAGAATCCATTCTACAAACTAAAGAATTTTCTCTTAAATCTAGGAATATACAGAAGTATATACAGAATTGGGATGAACTAGTAACCAGGAGGCAAATACCAAGTTTTTCCTCCACGGACTGTGGTGTTCAAATCCAATTCGACAGGTGGAGGCTGGACAGGAGTCTTCGCTGTAGTCTCCGTGTTGTCACTTGCCTCGGGCTGTTGCTGTAAAGCTTGTTCCTTCATCCTTGTTTGACTTCGGGTAACTCGGGGTGTAGAATCTCTAGGACCAGTGAACAGATTATGGGGCCTGTAAGAGGGGTCCTGTTTTCTGTTATCTGGGATGAAGACCTTAGGAGATGTATCTACGACCGGGGGAATGGGGTAGTGGCCATCTTTTACTGGGGAAGTTGGAGATTTCACTGGGGAATTTGTTCTTGGAGGGGCTCCACCATAGGCTCCATACACCTCACCTTCGTGTGCTGGTGGCTCCTGAAAATTTCTTGAACAGGGTTTACTAGGGAAATCTCTTGTTGAATAGGGGATAAAGATGGTCTAAACTCCTTTCTCCGCACCGCAGTGTTGGATGGAGTTTTTGGGAAGTCAATCTTGGGAGTGGAACACTTAAATTCAACGTCTGGACGAGCTCTTCCGACGACTACATCGCTGTACCTTCTTCTTTCTACAATCTCATTGCTAAATCTTCCTTCTTCCACGGGTTTACTTTCTCTTACGGGTTCCACTGGGGTCGGTTGTTGCACGGGAGTTGGATGGCTCCAAGAATTCGTACTACTCGGTACCGGCTGAGGTGGGGGGATAGAGTAAGAGTTGTAATGTCCTTGCTGAGATTGTGGTGGATGGGGAATTGGAAAGTAGCTGTGTCCGGACTGAATTTGTGGCGTTATGGGAATTTGGAAAGAATATTGGGAAGACATTTGATCTGTGGGAGGAGAAATTTCTTCCACTTCATCTACTTCTTCTATTTCTTCGTATTCCTCTTCTTCTGCTTCTTCGTCTTCTTCTGCTCCGTCGTCTTCTTCCTCCTCTTCTTCTTCTTCTTTCTCAGAAGGGACTCCTGGGTCGCTTCTCTGTTGTCTTTCCTCAATTCTTTCCCTTTTTTGTTCTTTGGAGCTTAACATTTCTTCCACTGCGTGGGGATTCCAAACTTCATCGTTCATAAAGTCAAAGTGTGACTCAGTGAACTTTTCTGCTGGGACCACCTTAACGTTGTCTACATGGACAGGGAAGGCTTGGCCTGAATGTAAACAACACACCATCAACTTGTTAGGTCCTCTTAAACATCGGACAATATATGGCCCGTCAAACTTGGGACATAGCTTCGAACTTTGATGGGGCGGTTTGACTGCTCTGACGAAGACGTAATCTCCTATTTTGAACTCTCTTTGTTTGGCCCTTTTATGTTGTTGCTCCAAAGTTTTTGTGGTTTCCGCTTCTAACTTCTCTCTTGCCAAATCTCTTATATAATCGATCCTTTCTACTATCGTATCTACTTCGTCCGAAATGAATCTCATTTTCTCTGACTTATTCACAAAGGGTGATACATAATCAGGCATCTCGTAAGGGAGCCTCTTTATGTAACCATGTAACAGGAAGTGGGGTGAAGACCCTATAGATCGATTATACGCGGAATTGATAGCGATTTGGGCAAAGCTCAGGTATTTATCCCAATCTCGGTGGTTTGCATTCACGTAGTGTCGCAAGAAAGATTCAATATCAGCATTTATTCTTTCTACAACACCATTTTGGGATGCTTTGTAAGGCAAAATCTCTATCTTCTTTATCCTCCACGCCTTACATAGGTCCTTAAACACCTGGCTCGTAAATTCCAAGGCATTATCAGAGACAAGCAGTTGAGGGGCACTATGTCTACATATGACCCTCTCTTGTAGTGCTCTGGCACATTCTTCGCTCGTTCTCGTCTTACAAGGCACTAATTCGACATATCGCGTCAAAACGTCGCGAAATACTAAGATGTATTTGGCTCCTGATCCTGTACAAGATGGCAATTTTCCAATACTGTCAACATGAACGCGTGAGAAAGGTGTGTACGGCAGCGGCCATCTATTAATCTCTGCGACAGGGGGTCTAGGACCCTTAGTTCTGGCGCACGACACACATTGACTACAGTATTCCTTGACCAACTTTTGAACACCAGGGAAATGGTATTTCTCCCCTACTCTCTTTTCAGTTCTTTGCTGACCACCGTGTCCACCAGCTAGTGAAGCGTGGCACTGGTCTATCACACTGTAAATCATACTATCTGGAACATGTACAAGATAAGGTTTTGCTTCCACAGCGTAGTGTAAGATGCCTTTTATTAAGATGTGTGGGTGTGTATTGGGATTCTCTTCGGCCCATTTTACCAATTTTCCTACACGGGGACATTTCTGTTGTTCTTTGATGAAATTTTCCCGACTCAACGCGAAATCTATTCGAGGGAACTTTTCTGTTGTTTCTGCTTTCTCTATTTTCTCTGTTCTCTCTGTTTTCGCTTTTTCTTTGACCAGGAACACATTAGATGCCGGATGCCTACTCAGATAGTCTGGGGCAACATTATTCTTTCCTTTCTTATACACTATGGTAGGTGAGAAACTGTTTACTAAGAGATTCCATCGAGCTAAACGGCCGGTCTGCTGTTTATTTCGGAAAATAAAGCAGAGAGGTTGGTTGTCGGTGATGATAGTGACCTTATAGCCGAAGATGGTGTTCTTAAACTTCTGCAAGCAGAACACCACGGCTAAACATTCCTTTTCGATCGTATCATAATTCAACTCACTGCCCCTGAGTGTCCGGGACACGAAAGATAAGGGCTTCTCTTTCCCTTCATCTGTCAGTTGATACAACACTCCTCCTATTCCGTAATTACTGGCGTCTGTATTCACGAAGAATTCTTTGCTGTAATCAGGGAAAGTTAGTTGTGGCTGCACCACTAGTTTCTCTTTCAAAGTGTCGAAAGCTTGTTGTTGTTTTTTCGTCCAAAGGAAAGGAACATTTTTCTTTATCAGATCGTACAAAGGTTGTGCTACTGCGGCAAAGTCCTTTATGAGGAAGCGAAAATAAGAGAAGAAACCGAGCAAGCTCTGTGTCTCCTTCACATTTGTAGGAGGGACGAAACTCTTCATTGTTTCTACCTTGGCCGGATCTGGGCTAATTCCATCTCTTCCTATCTTGAATCCCAGGTACAGAACGGCTGATTGTAGGAAACTACACTTGGATAATTTTATTCTCAGCTTATTTTCTCTGAAAGCAGTGAGTACTTTCCTCAAATTTTCAAAGTGTTCCTCCACGTTCCTGCCCAGGATCAAAACGTCGTCTAGATAGACTTGGGCGACTGGTCCTAAGAGGTGGTTCAAGGCCATGGTCATCGTGCGGGCATAAATGCTAGGGGCATTCTTATGTCCGAACATCAAGCGAGTGGGACACCAGAGGCCCTTCCTCGTCCTAAATGCCATCAACTTTTGCGTCCCTTCCTCTATTTCCAAAGCGTTGTATGCATCCAGTAAATCTACGGATGTAAATACCGTGTTACCCCCTAGGGATGTGAAAATCTCGTCGATAGAAGGCAGAGGGAACACGTCCTGAACGCTATGGGAGTTGAGGTACCTGTAATCCAGACACACCCTTGGTTTCGGACTGTTCTTTTTGGCCACCACGAGTAACGGTGACGAGTGGGGACTGTACCCTGCTTTGATGTACCCCTTCTTCAGTGCGGAATCGGTGAAATCATCGATGTCCTGCAAGTACCGATGTGGCAATCTGTACTGTTTTCGAAAGATTACTTTAGGGGCATCGGGTAGCAGCTCAATCTTAAATTTCTGAAGTGGACAGACTGGGACAGCATCATCATCTAGTGCCAATACGTCATGGTAGTCCATGAGGAGCTCTAGCAATTCCTCCATGTGCTCCGGATTTTCGAGAAGACAATTCTCTGCATCCTCTTTTGACATCTTCTCTTCTATGATCTCTTTGTACACCCTCCTTAACTCTGTCTTCGTGAGACCTTTTGAGCAGGTGGCTACATTAGAAGAAACTGTTCTCTGGTGTCCTCTTACGTCTGTGCCTCTCTTGATCTGTTTGCTAATTATCGGATACCCTTCTCCTATGGTCGCACCTTTGTGCAGGCTAATCAATTGGTCACTCAAATTGATATAACTGAGGATAACCGTGTTATCCCTCACTGGGCTAATTGTATTGGCAACATACAATGGTCCCATGGTGAAAGCTGGTGTCATTAAACACTTCCGCTCCAGCTCAAAATCATCTTGAGTTTCAGGTCGGAGTTTTAGGTATCCGCATGATTGACTAGGTAAAACAGTCTTCTCAATTACCTTCAAATCTATCTTAATTTCTTCATCCATCATCAAATAACCATCTCCTCCATGGTCATTGCTCTCCAAAATTTCCAAATCTTCGGATTGGCCCAAATTTTCTTCCATAGCTGAGGGAGTGTGCTTGAGTCTGGGTCTGGCCCCTCGGGAATCAGCGCTGCGATGAGTGAGGGGTGGGTTCCGGTAGCCCACTTGGTCCCTTTTCATCTTGTCTGGCTCCCCTTGAGCTTCTCCTTTCAAGGCAGTTTCCCTGTCTTTTTTCCTCTGTATAGGCACTGGCAGCTTCTTCGAAGTCCGAACTGAAGAGGTTGTCTTCCCCCCCTGGGACATAGACAAATCGACCTTCCTATAGGAGCGAGGTTCATCCGCGGCGTTTACGTTTCTAACTGGCCTGGCGGCCTCCCTATGAGAAAGATGCTTATCCGCGTTGCGTACGTTATTAACTGGCAAGGCGGCCTCCCTACGAAAAAGATGCTGATCCGCGTTGCGTGCGCTTTTAGCTGGCAAGGCGGTCCCTTTAGGAAAAAGATGCTTATCCGCAGCACGTGCGGTTGGTTTAGCGAAAATTTGGTTCGAATCCTTTGTTCCCCCCCCTCTCGACCCTCGGGCCGGGGGCAACTGCTCCTCCTTTTTCTTGAGGTCCCTTATTACTTTAAGATTCCCTCCAGAAACTTCTCTAACCAAATAAATTCCGAGTGGATCGGCAAAGATCGGAATGTCTATCTCTCTATCTTCCTTGATAGACATCTTTGCAGAAAAGAAGTTCAAAGTTATGGGAATGTTAGACAAAACATTGCTACCCAAAAGAATATCCCAGCTATTCTCTCCATCGTTATCACTCACTTGGAAAGTAGTGAGGTAATGCTTTTTATGTAGGCGAAGGTATAGTTGTATTTCTCCTTTTAAGACCGTTGGCTTACTGTTCACCCCCTGTACTACTAAATCGGTCTTACGGAGGATTGCTTTAAAGTTTCCCTCCTTTTCCAATTGTTTGAGCCGCCGGGCGGTACGGTACCGGCCCCTGGACCCTGTGTCAAACAAAACTTTGGTCTTCGTCTGCCTACTACTTAAAGATGGAGCAAGGTAGACATTGGTGTAAAAGTGTCGTCCCAGTCTAAAAGGTTGCTGCACGACTTCTTTTCCTTTCTGTTTATTTCGCCTAGCTTCCCATCTTTTCTCTCTATCTTTAAACTTTTTCTTCACACGTTTCTTCTCTTTGCCCGATTCTAAAAATTTTCATTCTCTATCCTACCCTGAGGATGAGAAAGTTCTTCTTCATACATCCTATCATCATACTCCACTTCTTCATTCACCTCAGAAATCTCTCGGCTGGCTCTCAGCCATATACACTCTCGCGTTGGTCTTTACCTTCCCATCCGGGGGCTTGGACCCTTTCTTCTTCTTGGAGAAGGTCCTGGGCCCTCGCTGGCCTGGGTTGTAAGACTCTGGCTTTTCCGCTCTTATCCCTTTTTCCATATCAAACTTGCTGTTGTATGGAGTGAACATCAGCGGGGTTTCTGGGGTAGGCCTCCAGGGCGGTGCTCCTCTACACTTAGGCTGTGACCCCCTTCGGTGGTATGCCATGCATTCCCGGCAGTACGGCCATTCCCAGCGGCAAGCTTGGGACGAGTGACCCACCGTCTCACAAAAGAAGCACACAGGATGTTCTCTTAACTCCTGGGCGGACATCTTCTTTAGGAAGCCCTTAAACTTCGGTGTGGCATACCCTGTCTTCAACTCTTCTCTTTTCCTTTGAAAAGTATTACTCAACTTCACCTCATCCCTCCTCCTTTGAGGAGTGTAGCTGGGTTTCACCTCCTCTCCCCTCCTTTGAGGAGTGTAATCGGGTCTCGCCTCCTCCCTTCCCTTCTCCTCATACCTTGGCTTCATTGGTTCCCTGTATGAATTATTAACTCCAACCCCCTGTCTCCCTCCCGATTCTCCTTTGGCCCAAAACACCCTAGTGGTGCGGCCCTCATTTGGCCTTTTATATTCATCTTTTAATAATGCTCCATTTGAAATTTGAGATAGCTTTTCTATCAATTCATTTAAGCTCATCTCAGTATCAAATACCCTAAGGATCTTTTCTCGTAATCTCTCTCCGTCTTTCCTTTCATTCACGTTCTGAATGATCTTCCCAGTAACCAAGATGTTTATCTGCCTTGAATTGAACATTGCCTTATCATCTAGATCGTGGAGGCGGCTCTGGTATTTATATAGCCGTTCTTTCAACTCTAACACAAAATCAGTAAAGATTGAGTCTCTCTCTCTTCTATATTCCAAGAAGTCCAACCAGAGCTCGAAAATCGTTTTCTTTTCCTCCGGCTGTAGATAAGTCTTTAACTGGGTGAGAAAATCTGCCAATTTAGTGAATTTGGAAAAACTATTTTCTCTCAGAATGTATTTCCTAGCCTCGCTGTTTTGGTCTGAGGATATAGCAGACTTGGCAAAAGTGATCTTCTGACTTTCAGTTAGTGGGCCTAAAGCATCTAACTTTTCATTCAAAGAGGTGACGAAGTCTGGGTACAAGATACCCTTCCATGTTCTGGTTTTCAGATGTTTGCCAAATAATTTCAAATTCTCTGGAATCGTGGGAAAAGCGGTGTTAAACAAATTAGTCGGATAATAAGGGACTAATGGTTGTGGAGGCATATAAGGGTAACCTTGCCATGTCCCAGGATAAGGATATGGTGGGTTAGGCATGGGATATGGTGGGTTAGGCATGTTGTAGTTCCCAGGTGGCATGCCGGTATAATAGGGAGGTGGGGGCATCGTCCCCGTTGGTAAAAACCCATAATTTGAAGTGTTCTGTCCTGCTGGGGCACTTTCGTTGGTGTTATGTCCCATAACTCCTCCTGTGAGGACGTTGGTTTGTTGTTGAGCGTTGTTAGGCCCAGCAGGGGTTTGGGCCGATCCTATGGCTTGGTTCTGGATCGGTGGGGGCCCGTCAGGTCCCCATGGGGAAGTGTTCGGTATTTCTGCACCTTCCCACTTGCTTTCATTGAGGTTGTGTGGTTCGAATCCACCCCAATTTCTGCGAGGTTTCTTTCTAACGGCAGTGTCAGCAGTAGTAGGCTTGAGCTGTAGGTTCAATGTATTGTCCAGTGCAACCGCTTTTTGCATGTATGGTGGAGTCTCGACCTGTGGGGGAGGGGGTCCCTCCCTTACTATCTGGGATGCTTGGCTAAGAAGAGCGGTGTCGGGGTTCTGACTGGCCCTTGGGTTCACAGGAGTTAGGATGGGGGAAGTCCCTGGGGGAGCGTGTCCTCCTTCTTGGGTTAAGGGCGTTTCATCTCCGCCCCCCCCTCCATTTGCCTGATCCGAAATATGACCTCCGTCATTACCACCCTCATTCTCTTCGAGATTCTCATCATCTATCTCTTCGTCAGCAGTCCCATCATCTCTTTGTTCATCGTTGTTTCCCCCCCCTTTAGCCCCTCCTACTGCGCCTGGGGTCACCTTCGTGGCCCACGCCCACCGGACTAAATAAGAGAGTATGAGGACAGCAAACACAAAACCCAACCAATTAAAATGGTAAAATCCACCATTTTGTTTTTTCGTAATCACAAAATAATGCACAATAGGTCGGTATGACACTTAACTATCTCTACTGTATACGTGCTAAAGCAGTGTCAACCAGTGTTGAAATTATAACTGTTGTCTGCGGACCCTCTCGATACTACTATATATATATATATATATATATATATATTTATATCGATTTTTATTAAATTGCGAAAAATAGTTGTAGGTGATTCCCAATAGTTAACCTATATGTCAAAAAAGGTGGAAAACTCAACAGAAAAAATGTTGTCCGCAGATCTCATATGCTACTACTTCTACTACTCAGACTATCTTTTTACTACCATGCGATGTTTATTTCACCTAATTAAGGCGTTTAAACAGAAAATCTCCATAAAATTTTTTTTTTTTCTCCAATTTATATGGCCCTATATATA
>JABUQX010132122.1:40000-44027 GCA_015478945.1 Trachelipus rathkii
CCTGCACATCTAACTCTATCCACTCGTATGCCGATGACTCGACCCTTCATTCTTCAACTCATTTCAATTCTGCTCCCTCTTTTACTTCTAGAATTGCCTCTCGTCTTAATCTTTCCGATTTCTATTCTCGCTGATCTGGATTGAATTTCCGGGTGGGGTCGTCTGAACCTTGTGAAATTCAATTCTTTAAAAACTCAACTTCTTCTAAAACACCTTGTAACTCTATCTCTTTCGACAGTTCTCTCGTCTTCTCTCCCTGTTGACAATATAAACATCCTTGGCCTTAACATAAACAAAAAATGTCCTGGAAACCTCACATCACAACGGTTGCTAGGGCGGTCTCAAAGAAACTGGGAGTTCTGTTTAGACTGCGAGACTTTTTTTCCTCTTCTCAGTTGCTCCAGCTATACAAGGGCCTCATCCGCCCTTGTATGGAGTACTGCTCTCATAGGGGGGGGGCCTGGTTTCACCCGGCTTTTGGATAGGGTCAAGCCAAGGCCAAAAGGCTTATAAACTGTTCTGCACTTTCCAGTTCACTTGACCCTCTATCTTTACGGCGCGATGTTGGTGCTTTATCTCTTTTCTATAGGTACCGCAGCGGCAGGTGCTCAAGGGAGCTTATCACTCGCGTACCACCACCTTTACGAGGCCCTCGTAGCACAAGGGGTGCTGTGTCGGCGTATGAGTTTTGTGTTGATATTGGTAACTCCAGGCTTGTTCGCTGCAGTGCTTCCTTCTTTCCTGCCACATCTGTTCAAGGAATTCTCTTCCATCTTCTGTGTTTCCTGCTGAATTTAATCTCTCTCACTTTAAAGCCTGCGTCTGTGCTCATCTGCGTAGTTTGTGTTAGTTGATGAATATTTGAGGTGTGCAACACCCCCTCCTTGAATAGGGCTCTGCCCGTGAGTGGTGGTGACAACTATATATATATATATATATATATATATATATATATATATATATATATATATATATATATATATATATATATATATATATATATATGGCAAATATATATATATATATATATATATATATATATATATATATACATATCCTTTTAGCTGAAGTTTTAAAGAGTAAACATCCATTCTCATCTACTTTAAGATCCGCACATCCACATCCGCATCCGCATCCTCATCCTCTTTAAGATCCGCATCCGCATCCGCATCCACATCCGCATCCGCATCCGCAAACAGTCAAATTTTGACATCCGGTCAATCACTAACCTTATATATATATATATATATATATATATATATCTTACTACTACTCATATACAAATATATATATATATATATACTTTATATATATATATATATATATATATATATATATATATATATATATATATATATATATATATATATATATATATATATATATATTATGCAAAAGTAGGCGAGGCCTAATTAAGAAGTCTTGGATCTAGTATAGTGAATTAACGATACTACCAATTTTAACTAAACGTTAAAAGAGTATAGAAAAATTACACAAACTAACCTTCCTTATGATATATTACAGCTTGTTCCCTTTAGTACGTAGGAAATGAAGCCATATGAAGTAGAGCTGTAAAGGAAATCCCGTCCTTCTTACCTATAGAACTTTGATCAGTACTAATAAGAAATAATGAACTCATAGTCCTTCTTCATCTTCTTTATTCATACCAAGGAATATGTGTAACATTCACACACAATTAACTATGTATCTCTAAATTAAAGCGACAGAAATTCAGTTCCCACAGAGAGAGAGAGAGAGAGAGAGGAGAGAGAGAGAGGATTCATGTTATTATTATTATTATTATTATTATTATTATTATTATTATTATTATTATTATTATTATTATTATTATTATTATTATTATTATTATTATTTAGCAGTGACAATGTCTTATTGTGAGTGATTTATCAATTAAACTATCACGGGTATGCTTGTGTTCGAAAAACTTCTCTCTCTCTCTCTCTCTCTCTCTCTCTCTCTATATATATATATATATATATATATATATATATATATATATATATATCTTTTTTCTTTTTTTTTAAATATATAACTATATATATATATATATATATATATATATATATGTATATATATATATATAGTATGCAAAGAACATTAATGGGAAGATAAAGAAAACTGCCTTCTCTGGGATCGAATCACCGCATGTTAGCAAATGAGAACGTGTACTCGATCCTCTACCACTGAGCCATCTTCTAACCTAGTGGTAGAGCATCAGTACATCATTCTCAGTCTCAACATACAGTGGTTCAGTAGGAAAGAGCAGGAGTTTTCTTTATCTTTCATTAATGTTCTTTGTTTACCATCTTATTAATTGCGTTCATGCAATATATATATATATATATATATATATATATATATATATATATATATATATATATATATATATATATATATATATATATATATATATATATATATATATATATATATATATATATATATATATATATATATATATATATATATATATATATATATATATATATATATATATATATATATATATATAAAGGAAAGACATAGCAAAGATTTATTCAGGCAGATCATCCTTAAACTACGTGATTATTTTTAATTACTACAATTTTCTCTAATGAATTTAATAAAGTATAATTTTCTTTTAATTTCGTAATAACTCTTTCTTAATCATAAACGTGGAAGCAGATAATGACATAAAAAATAAATATTATTTCAAAGCTTCGTGAAAAATATACCTCGTGCTACTGTATAGTGACGTGTACTTTCACTTATAAGAAAAAGAATAAAGTTTTAAAGCTTTTTGAGCTTCACTTCCTTTTGCAACCGTTACCTGCTAAACTAAAATCTTCCCGTAAACCGTTATACCCGTAAGGAATACCTTTCCGTTAAGCGTTATTAACATATACACTTTCATTACTCGTATAAATCAATTGCTAAAAGCGATAAAAATAAAATTACCTACAGTTTCGGCATTTCTATATTATTTAAGAGACATGTTGGCTTTTTGAGGGGTAAGCACATTGCCTCATATATTTCACAGTGAACTTTGGCACTAAGTAAGAATTGAAGATGCTGTTATAATCTCACGTATAGTGATGAATGTACATCTTATGTTGTAAACAAATTTAAATTTGTTCTGAAGCCCCAAGGATTTTCGTTTCTTTTGTGAATTAATGATTGTTTAAGGGATAGAATTGCTATGCAATGTCGTGGGGATTTTTGCATATGTAATAACATGTAATATGTATAATAATATATATATATATATATAATATATATATAAATAATATATAAATAAAATAATATATAATAATATATATATATATATAATATATATATATATATATATAATATATAATATAACTAATATATATATATATATAACTATATATATTAACTATATATATGTATATATATAGTAATAATAATATATATATAATATAATATAATATATATATATATATGTATATATATATATATATATAATAACTCTTTTTATATATATATATATATATATCTTTATAATATATATATATATATATATATCTATATAATATCTCATATAATAATAATAATAATAATAATAATATTAATATAATATATATATAATAATATGTAATAATATATATATAATAATAACCAATAATAATAATATATATAATAATAATATAATAATATATGCTAATAATAATAACAATATGTATAATATATATATGTAATAATAATATATATATATATGTATATATATATATATATTTATAATAATATAACTGTATATGTAATATATATATGTAATAATAACTATAACTTATAATAATAATATATATATATATAATAATATAATAATATAATAATATATATATATGTATATATATATATATATATAATAATAATATATATATAACTCTTCTTCACTTCATATGTATAATAATAATATAATAATAATATATATAATAATATATAATAATAATAATATATATGTATATATATATAATATATGTAATAATAATATATATAATAATAATAT
>JABUQX010132123.1:0-26278 GCA_015478945.1 Trachelipus rathkii
TAAAAATTGTTTCCATTAACAATGTTATCTGTTTATTAATGGGTAAGTAAATCTGTGTGTGGTAAGTAAAATCTGTGTGTACGATAATGAAGTATAATCTGTGTTGAGAGTGTATAGTAAATCTGTTAGGTATAGTAGTGTATATGCTGTAAATTGAGGTATAGTGTACTAATGGATAAAACGTGTAAGTGTTCATACGTGCAATAGTGTGTAGTATAGTATCGATTCTATAAGGAAATGTCTTAGTTGTATACAGTATGTATAGTGTGTGTGTGTGACCGCGGCGATGCTGTGTATAAGTGTAATTTAAGTGTCCTATGGTTAAAGTTAAGCGTGTCATGAACGGTGATGTGTGTATAAGTGTCATAGTGATGTGTGTATAAGTGTAACGGCGAGTGTGGTGTAGTGTACTGTGGTGTGGATGTGTGGTTGTGTTGTTTGTGTGGTGTGCGCACGCTCACGTGTCGTAGGTGTTGTTCTAAATAAATACAATCAGGCATGAAGTATAATAACGACTAAGTATGAGTAAGAGAATATAAATATAAAATAAATAAAACTGAATAAAAATTAATAATTAACAAATAAATAAAAATAAGTTAATAAAGTGGAATAAAGTAAAAGTATTAAACAAAATGAAAACGGACTATAATGTTATAAATAATATTCTTGCAGTTTAAAGCAAGTAACAGCGAAAGGTTCTTATCAACATTTAAGTCAGATACAGGTTTAAAGCAAGTAAAGCAGAAAGTTAAGCAGTAAAACAGAATGTTTAATATAGCAGTAAAACATATGAGTTAATGCAGTAAAAGCAGTAAAACAAGAAGTCAATAAACTCAAATCGCCCCCATTGGTTCGTTAGTAACATATCACTTGGTCCAATTATAATTACCTGTTTGGTTTGTTAATGAATATTGACTGACAGTTAAAATCAGTAAAGCATATGAAGTTAAAGCAGTAAAACTATGAGTTAAAGCTAAGTCAAAGCTACAGCTTCAAAAAGTAAAGCAAGAAAGTTAAAGCAGTAAAGCAGAGAATAAGATCTAAACAACCAAAACATGAAAAAAAGCTAAATATTTCTGCCAAAGTGCAAGACTTGCTACTACATTCATTCAAAAAAACATTAGTGTTAAAAAAAATTAAGCCCATAAAGTCACTTATAAAAAGAGCCAAGTTAAAACAACAAAAGGCCCCAATAAACCTCCCTTTAAAATTGGCCCCCCCCCTTGGTGTCTTAGGTTAAACGACCATCTATATGATTAACTGTTTACTTTGTTCTTTAAAGGTATTGTATATGCGTTATGAATATCGTGGTAGTTAAAAACAGTAAACAAACATATGAGTTAGAAAGGTCAGTAAAAACTATTGAGTTAAACGAACAGTAAGCAGTAATACTAAAAGCATACTAATCCTCCCTAGTGTTAGGTAGCACCTCTATTGATTATACTGATTTTACTGGATTTTAAGGTAATGTAATGTTTAATAAATATGGTAGTTTAGAGAGCAAGTAATAAACATATAAAGTTAAAACAAGTAAAGAACATGTTGTAAAAGCAAAGTAAAAACATTAGAGATTAAGCAGTAAAGCAGTAAAACAAAAGCATACTATACCCTCTCGGTGTTGTAACACCGCTCTATTGATTATACGATATTTACCTGCTTTAAGGTATGTAAATTGTATCGTTTTTTTAATAATAATTTTCGTTAAAATTTTCATTTAATTTTAATGATTATAAGTATCATTAACACTCTGGATTTTTCTTTTTTCTTCCTTTCTCACTTCCCTCATTCTTTTTTCATTATTATTTGGCATACTCTAAGACTTCTTAATATAGATTATCTAACTATTTTAAGTTTATTTGATCAGCTTTTCCTGGTTTATAGGAGTGTAACTCATGGCTCTTCAGTACTCGACATCAATTCATTTCATTGTGAAATTAGTCGCTTGATGGAGCTGTTACCGCTTCCCTAAACGCTCCTTCTGGCCTACACGTTCTCCTGTATCACACTGACTGCATTATTATCTTAAGTAAAGGTGTTATATATTTATTATTAATATAATGTTTGATTTTTTTACATCATCATATATATATATAGTATTTATAGCTATGAATATACTATATATATTATATTACTATATATATACATACTTATCATATGTGTGTGTGTGTGTGGTGTACGGTGTGAAAAGCTATCGGTTGGTATATGTATTCAAGGGTGGATGTATATGTGTCCTAGGTAGTGTGCTATGTGTTGGTTGTGTATAAGGTGGGTGAGCGTAAGTGCCTATGGGTAGGTGTATGTGTGTATAAAAAGCCAAGCGCATATATGTGTAGTGTGTGTGTAAATAGGCCTAGCGGGTGTGGCGTGTGTGCGATAAGTGTCTAGTGTGTGTTAGACGTGGGAGAGGTGTGAGCTAAGGGTTGGGTGTATGTATCCATGGCAGGGTGGAAGGGTGGGTTGTGTGTATATAGGGCGGGGCTGTGATGTTGTCCTAGGCATGTGTATGTGTTTAGTGAACAGATGTGAGTGTAAGTGTCCTCATGGGTTGGGCTGTATGTGTGTGATGTATATAAGTAGCTCTTAAGCTGGGTGTGTCGTGTAGTTGATGTGTTAGTTGTGTGTATAAGTAGCTGTAACGTGGTGTGTTGTGTGATGATATGTGTAGGAGTGTGTAAGATATAGTTTATATGTATGTGTGTGTGTATTCGTGATGATAGTCCGGGAGATTGGTAGCGATTTTACTCTCTCTCGTTGTATATATATATACTATGATTATATTTATATTATATATAAATATAATATATAGTATATATTATATTTATTATATATAATAAAGTGATATATAATTTGGAATAATAACTATTATTATATAACTTTAGTATTATTATATCATTACCATATATTCTATATATATTTATACATATGTTTATTATATATATATATTTAGAGGGTATATAGTATTTTATATAGTGTATATGAGATTAGATTATATAATATACACCTCTGCCATTATATATAATGCAAAATCGAAGATGCGCTTTTTTCTATACTTTAATATGGAAATAGCTATTTCCAAATTTTTGATATGGCAAAAAAAATGATTTATATATAAGTAACATTTTGTTTATATATTAAAGGGCATTCAGCCTGAGCCCAATTAGTTAAGTCCTATACACTTCCTTAAGAGGCTACGGGTCGAGTTCCAGTTCTGTCAGTGGACCATGGAGAGTCATTTTTTAATCACCCTACAATACTCCTTTGTTCTTCTGTGGTGGTGAATGATTCCGCATCAAAGACTAGAAGATGTGTAATGCGCCGTGCTGCTCATATGCATACATACAGCATGCGCAATACGATCCTAGTGCATATACCTGACTAAGTAGTAGTCCAATATATAAATGACCAATGTGGCGACCATTCCTTAAAGAAAGGCCAGGGTTATCAGGATACCTGTGTAATAATTAAAATCTTATTTAGTGGATAGTTAATCTATAATATATAATATATAATATATATATAATAATATATATATATATATACTATTATTATATATCTATATATACTATACTATTATATATACTATATATATATTTTATACATAATATAATAATATATACTATAATATATTATATATATATTAATATATAATATATATATATTAATAATATAATATATATATATAATATTAATTAATATATATTAATATATAAATATATATTTATATTATACTATATCATATAGTATATATATATTATATAATTATATAAATTTATAAAGATTTTATGTAATTTATATTATTTATTACCTTTTATAAATATTAAATTTATATTATTGTGATATATTTAAGTTAAATATTTATATATAATGAGATAAGTGACCTATATTACATTAGTAATAAGTTACACTGATATTTAATATATCCTAGCTATAAATATAGCATATAGTTCAATTATGTGCAATTTTATATCATATAGACATATTAAAGTACCTATGAGTGATGATAAATAATTATAATATATATTAGGTTAAGAAAAAATAATTGTCTAAATTTTGTCTAATTTACAAAATTCAATGGAGAATACAGAGCTGTCTTTATTGAAAGAGTCCTTAAGCTAAAGCCTTGTTATGAGAGCACAGAACAGATAAAGCATGTCACTCGGTGAAATGGAATATTGACGTAAGATAAAGATTGAAAGATACACTAATGTATCTCAGAAAGGTGAAACGGGGCGAGGAGTAAGGAGAGGAATGTGACCTTGGAGCATAGGGAGTTTGGGTGAGTGATGTGTGTAGTTAATAAGGGTTGAGTGTAAATATGTCGTATGATGGATCAATTCGTTAGTATATTAAAAATACAATTCATCTAACAAGTTATTCAAGGTTTTTAATTAGAGAGATATGCGAAAACAGCGAGAAAAAAACTGAGTCCGGCTTCGGTGCAGTGCGGTGCGG
This sequence comes from Trachelipus rathkii, assembly GCA_015478945.1. NCBI lineage: Eukaryota > Metazoa > Arthropoda > Malacostraca > Isopoda > Trachelipodidae > Trachelipus > Trachelipus rathkii. The sequence goes on from JABUQX010132123.1 coordinate 4,453, forward strand.
TGCGGTGCGGTTCGAGTGCTTACGCGTATCAGTTTCAGGTCACGCGGTTCGATCACGCGGAAGTTCGTGAGCGGGAGCTCTCTTGCGCGTTAATATAGCGAAAACACGCGTTGGAGGTGATGAACATCCGAAACGAATATATATAAAATCTAAAGAAATAATAATAAAAAAAAAATTAAATAAATATAAACTATATCTAAATAATTTAACATAAAGTGAGAAGATAAAAAAAAAAAAAAAGCAACACTCAAAAAACACCTCATGAAGTAGCTGAGTAAAATAAATATCCTACACTGATTAGCTGATTAGAGTGCTCACATGCGCTGGTCAGGTTGGTCAAGCAACGCAAGCGTGGAATGGAACCGTCCTACTACATGAGCCAATCGCGAATAAGGTGTTGACAATGGCATCCTGAGAGAAAAAACTGAGACACGTCTAAAAATAAAAAAAAAGAAGCGTAATACAAGTCAATACACTAGAGCGACGTTTTTAAGTCGATGGGAGAGAGATTATCTCCGATGCGTGAAGATTTGGCGGGTGTAGAGAATACGGAAGATAGCGAAGTTGAGAGAGAAGAACCATGAAAATTTTATAGGTCAGCTTGCTATCTGAACCACAACTCAGAAGAGGTTGTACGGTACGGAGGTCGAGAGAGCGCGCGGTGTTTATCAGTAAGACTCTTCTCTCATAAGTTAGTTAATATGTAGGACACTCGTGCGACGAGAGGGATTTGTTTCTAAGAAACGCTATATGCTACGCTATCACAGTGTTACCTCCTGGAAGAACCGATGGGAATTAGCTACGCCGCTCTGACATCACAAGTCACTTCGCTGAAGAGGAGTAGTCTCATTCTTCATAAGACGTCTAGAAATAGGTTAAAGAACAATCGATTAGATTCGTTATACGTATAAACCCAAATACCTTATGTTGTAATCTTTCCATCACATATGTTAGAAAAGAGGTTTATCTTTAATAACCTTGTGAATTTAAAAGATCTCTTATTACAATTCACGATTAAGAGGCCAGGAGACGTTGTACAAGATATCTTGGCCCATAAGAGAGCTGTTTAATTAAGATTAGGTAGAAACCAGATCTTCACTATTCAACAGTAATCTCTTCATTAAACGCTTATATGCATGTGTCCTGTGGACACTCCTGCACCTAAGGTAATTGTACGAAGCAAATTATCCTTTCCTTTATCTCTGGTTGATCATGACATACTATTATAATTATTTGTAACATTAAATCAAATTTGATTTAAAGATGATTTTTTCTTTTCAATATGCTATGGTTTTTTTATATTATCTCTGTTGGCTGACTTGTGCTGCGCCTTTGTCTAAAATATTTACTGAGGTAGTTCTTATCTATTGTATGTCGATTTATAGACTGCGCTAATCGATGCTCCAACAGTGTAGAAATTTTGTTGTGAAGCCTGAAAACTAAAAATATAACATAAAAATAAAATAATTAATTAATAATAAAATATTCATTTTCTATCCATCTATCTATTCTATCTATCTATCATTCATCTACTTGGTATTAACGTGTTTCAATCTGTCATCTTATCTATCTATCTATCTATGTTGAATCTATCACTATGAGTACCTATTATTACGTTCTAAATATCCTATAACTGTCTAGCCTTTATTACTAGTCCAAAATCTATATCAAACTATAAATATATATAATATATATATTATAATTAATGTATATATATATTATATTATAACTATATTAATTAAATTATATAATATATTAGTATAATATATATCTATAATTATATTATATTATATTAATATCATATATTATAACTTTAGTTGAGGAGAGAGAGTATATATACTTTATTTACAAATATAATATTAATAACTCATTTATTAATATTATACTATACTTCTATAACTAATTAATATTTAGCTATATATATTCTATATTACTGAATGATTTTCGCATATGTGTTACACGAAACATCCATCACTATACTCCTAATTTATAAGTTTACTTATATATCCCTTATTCTGGGTTTTATACTGTGTTAAATATCAGTAATTCACAGCGCCCTCTTGCGTTACTTATATATTATATCTTATGATACTTAAGATGGTTCTATAACCGTGAAATATGGAATGTCCCTCATAGCGCCTACTTTATTCTTAAGTCACTAATTATATTCTAGGTTACAAGTATTTATATTACCATCTGTGTTTATAAATTAACCTTCACATGATTATGGACAGGCTCGAGTTTAATTATTTAAATTATAGGATAATAAAAAAAGAATGAATAATTATCACATTTATTTTATCTAAATGATGTCAAGTATTAATCATCAAATTAATGTTCCTTTTAAAAAGAAACAATATGTTGCTGTGAATTAAATATTAAATCGATACATGATTTATATCTGAATATAATTAACACTCAGTATATCAATATCACCTTAGAAAACCTCAAGACGATAAGATATGTAAAGTTTTATTAACCTTTACTAAATTATCCCTATATTATATATATATATATATTATATTATTAAATTAATAACTCTATCTATATATCTATATAATATATATATATATATAATACATTATATCTTTATAAAAAACATGTTGAACCGCGTAGAGAGAGAGAGAGTATGAGAGAGAGAAGAAGAGAGAGATAGAGAGAGAGTAGAGAGAGAGAGAAAGAGAGAGAGAGAGCAGGAGATGAGAGCGAGAGAGGAGGAGAGAGATAGGAGAGAGAGAAGAGGAGAGAGAGAGAGTACATAGAGAGATAAGTCGAAAAGAGTAGAAGGCAACATTCCTAAAGTTAGTTTCCTTATCCAATTCAAAGTAAAAGAATATAAATTTTGGTAACAGGTCTTTTTCGGTAAGTTTGACGAGACTCAAAATCCATTTTTAAATAAAAAATTATCTTTTATTTAAAAGTAGGCATAATTCCAATAAAAGGGAGCTCATATTGTATGATAAATATCTATATCTATCCGAAATAATATAACTCATTATGAATAAGCATCATTACATGATTAACATTACTTAAAGATACAAATATTTAGATATAAGGCTATATTATCAGCTTATTATTACGGGACATGAATTATCTAATACTAAACAACAATCACTTAACAAAGAAACTCGAAAGAGGTACGCCTACCACACACTGTATCACAAGAAAACACAACAGATTTAACATATTTTATGTGAATCAGCTGTATCGAGTAGGCACTCTAAATTATTCAGTGTACTAGAGTGCTCAAATTATATTCGAGTCACCCCATACTATCTACTATTACCCTCTGTTCACACCATATAAATCGGTCTACGATAGCCCTCCATAAAAATACTGATAGTATTTAACTAAATGGAAAATATTCAATTATTACCTATTAGAGTGACTCCGAGCCTATAGGTAGGGTAACTAGAAGTGGGAGGTAGCTACGAAGTCCCCCCTCAGTCGTCAACCTCATTACAGTAAGGCCAGAGAGACCATATACCGACTCCTATGGTATCTATGCGGCATCTGATCATCACAATGTAGGTATTACAGATTTGATAAGTTTTATTAAATCATATAAACGACTTCTGCATATATATAGCTTTGATAACGCTGTAATACCATAAATATTGATAGATTTATTTAATTTTTTGGTAAGAATTGTATTTTCTCCCTTTTTCTTTTTTATTATTCTTATTTTTTATCTTTACATATTCCGGTAATAAGTCATATGAACGTTTAATCTGATAATTATACCAATATGTATTTTATGGTTTCCTGTAATAGGTCATACTTTCTTCTGAGAACCTAAATTCTCACTGGCTCTTTCTGATCATTATTATTGCCCTTTTCTTCAGCTTAATTTGTAATAACCGTATTTATCATTTAATTTAATAATAAAATCCTTTTTTCAATTATGAATTATTTATTATGAACGAATAATAACTTTCTCCAACTAACATCTCTAATACAACAAATCGTCCTACACTTTAAAGTTCTATGTCCTGACTATTTTTATAATATATATAAAAATTTAATAAAAGGAAAGAATCTTGAGCTTACTACAACAGTATAAAGAGTCTCAATTTTTCTGGTATTAATCAAACTAGAGAGAACATTTTTTTTTAACCTCTTCATCAACATAAAAAAAACGGGAAAATATTCCACCCTATCTTACGCCGATTTAGCAAGCTCTAATAAACCTTCATAATTATATATAGTACAAGTATCACTTTGAATATTATCTTGAACAAATCGAGTTTTCGCTTTGTTCCGTATAATATCCTTACTATATAATAATACTTTATTTACTTTATCTAGCTATCAATATTTTAGCACTGTACTTTCTATACTTCATAGTTATGTATATCATTATATATATATATATAGTATTGTATATATAGTATGGTTATCTATATATAGAGATCAAATATGAGCTCGGCAAGAGTTTCTATTATAAAAATTCAGGCAATTAATGATTCATATATACTAAATAATAAGGATGTATTATTTCTACTATGACTGTGTGTCGTTCGTCCCGGAAGACTGTTTTACGGCTTAAAACGATATCTTGTATTTACATCCATGTATTTGGACAATACTATTATCGATCAATTATCTTGGAATAAATAATAATATTTTTTCCATATAAATTTCATTTCCCAAACGTAAGAAAATAAAAATAACAAACACGAACTAATTTCTGCGAAATATATATCCATATCGTTTCTTTTTGTCCGTATGAACTGTACGTACATATCATCACTTAAAGGAGAGAAACCAATTATTTCCACGTTCAAAGGACTTATGTGCAATTTGTCTATAGATTGCCAACCTTTTCGAAAATATGTTTTGATCTCTATTAGGGTAAAACTAAAAAAGTTCTTTTGTCGGGTTATAGAATGCTCTATATAAAATTTAGGATGAAAATTAAATAAAAATAATCTTAAGTTTCGAAAATTAGCTGAAACTTCTATCACATTAATACATCTACAAAATGTACAAACACAATTAGCTATTATCCAATGAAGACTTAAGTTGAAAATACTGGGACTTCACTTCCATTTTAGCTGGAAATTCTGCTAGTGTCCACCATATTTTAGTATGAACTGGAGAGGGGAGAGTAATAAATGTATTATATAAATCAAAAAAAAAATAAAATAAAAAAAAAAAATATAATAATATTAAAATAAGAATATAATAAATAAATAAAATAATAATCTCAAAAACTACCAATAGCTTTACTACTATAATGAGCAGGATTAAAGGAATCTATTTCATTAGTATAATTCCGAGTAAACTAATATGTTTCTAGATAGGAATATATCGTGAGAAAAAAAAATATAAAAACGAAAAAAATTATGTAATAATTGATGTAATAAGATTAGAGAACACTATTTAGTACGACCTTTTATCGTGTTTATAACCCGAATCGTTAAAATAAATTAGATCTTTCTATTTAAATTTTTGCTTTTTTTTTTTACTAAAGAATACCTCCATAGCGGTAATTACCTTCACCTTGGAGCAGCGATAGTTCTGGGATTCTTTCTATCGAGATGAAACACTTTATCCCGGGACTACGGCGGATAGGACTATTTGTCTCTCTTTTCTACCCTCGAATTCAATTTAAGCCCCTTCAGTCTGTGGTTGGAGGGTCTCTGAGAACATCACCCCCATGCTACGACATTGCAGTATTATTGAAAGTAGTGTCAGCTGAGGGTTCTCCCGCAATACCCCTTACCCACTCTGGGGTATTTTAGACAAAACTGTGAACGCACCATCCTGTGTGTTCACCGCTCTGGACTCAGAGAGCCCTCCTATCATCAGTGACCAAAGTTAAGGTAATACCATTTACAAATATTATCTATAATATCACATAAATGCTTATATAATTGTCCCCATACAGATAGCTTTCCATAATAAAAATAAGCCAATATATTTTTATTATTTAAATTAATCATTTATTCTCCTCTCTTCTTTACTTTTTCCATTAACTATAAATCTTAACTGAATGAGCTATTGCACATAAAAATCCCAAATATGTATTCCTTTGTCCGTGTAGGGCTTAAATTGGTTTGTCGAAAGGTCTTTTATTTGAGAATACCATTGCGTCGATGATAGCTTTGTAGGCTATTTTATCTAAGCTACCATAACACTAAAATTTTATCATTAAGATATATATTTAATGCAAGTGATGGACCAACTTACCAATAACGGTATACAAAAATTAATGCAAATTATAACAATTTTAAGTATAATATATATTATTATAGTTCTTGTGAGGAGCATTATTAAATAGCTGAGCCTCTAGAAATTTCAAGATATTCGTATAGAAATTATAATAACGATATATGTAACGTATTTTGGACATAGGTTTATTAAATCTTAAGTTACTATTCTCATTGCTTAATATAGGGCTAGTAATAAAGTGTATTTCTATCAGTGAAGCCACTTAACAGAATTTTATTTATTAACATATTATGAATACTTAAATTTAATTACCTACACGTAATATTATAGTATTAATTATAATTATAGATCTCTCTATATATCTGTAGTAATAGATATTTAATTATTATAGTATTATTATGTATGTATTATTAAAATTATATGATTTATATATTTTAATTAATGTATTTTAAGTTTATTAAGTTATTATATTTTTTAATCTTAATATATAATTATATTCCATCGAGTTCTTATTTAAATTAATGCGATAATGATTAATTATAGAACTTTAATGAGTGAGTATATAGATACTATGAACGTCGTTTATAGAAGAATACGATAGTTAACCTATGAAATTATTGATATATAAAGTATATAATATTATAGAAAGGGCATAGATCTCTAATCAATTTTATAGTTAATGTATATATTTGTATAGATTACCTTTGCATATTATATTTATATTATATAACTTATAATTATAAAGAGCGAATGCTGATAGTATATGTTTTATTATTATGATTATTATTATATTTTTATGATTATTTATTATTTTATATTATTATTATTATTATTATTATTTATTATTATTATTATTATTATTATTATTAATTATATATATATATATATAATATATATATATATATATATATATATATATACTATATATAGATATAAAAATAAAAAAATAAAATATATATATATAATATATATTTATAGTATATATATGAGGACGATGCTGAAATACGTTGAGTATACGAGTGGAAAAATCTGGGTGTCATGCTATTGGAGTACAGCTTTTGTTCGGCCTTGTATTAATATGAATGCAACGGCGTAACGCGGTCGCTGGTGGAGATATTTAATGCTACGCGCAGATAGAACTGTCATCTAGCATTAAGTTTAAGCTATTAAGTGTTGAATAATGGAAGAGAATTTAAAATGAATTTAAGATTTTAAACACCATAACTTGGCGTAATTTGTTAACTGTTCTTATTAATTAGTTTGTAAGCCTTTTGTTATAATAATAGAATTTAAGCCAAGAATTCTATCATTTCTTTGGTCCAATGCTTCAGCATGGACTTGCATGCCCCTGAATGCAACCACTGATATATATATACTATTATATATATATATATATATATATATATAATATATATATATATATATATATATATATATATATATAGGTATATAATATTAATATATATTAATATATTATATATATATATTATATATAATAATAAATATATATATGTTATATAATAAGTAGATATATATATATGTACTATATATATATATATAATTATGAGTATATATAATATATATATTATATATATATATTATAATTTATAATTATTAAAATTATATAAATTTTACTCTAAATAAATTAAATAGTATATATATATATATAAATATAAATTCATTGAGTATTTATTTGGATACCTTTAAATTTGAAGGTCATAAATTGAAGGTCATAAATTGTTTTTACTGTGTTTAGTGAGTTGCGGTATTTTTTTGTTCCAATTTTTTTCTCTGAAAATTATGAATTTGAAGGATTTATTCTAAATTTGTGAGAATGATTATATCGTGTTATCATTGCTGCAACATTTAGTTTGATACTAGATAATAAAGTTTGTAGAAAGGTCCACAAAGAATGTGAAATTAAAAAAGTAGGAGAAAAGTTTAATTTTTTACTAATAATTTGGAATGTGTCATCGGAAGTATACTGGTTCTCCATACTATTTTTGCAAATAATTAAGTTTAATTACACTGATGCCTTTTAAATTATGTATTTCTTTTACATACAGAAACAGTTCAAGGGTATTAACCTATTACGCAGTGGAACCAAGTGTTCATAGATTGAATTAATTTACATCCTCAATGTATTATATATATTATGGCCAGCCTCTAAAGAGCCACAATCCATATCTTAAAAACTACAATAGCTATCAGGGAAGAAGGAATACATTTTGGAATCCCTTGTAAAATTTTGTTAGGCAAATGTAGCAAACAAATAAAAAATAAAAAAACCATAAAATTGCTTTTTTTTTTGGGGGGGGGAGTCTGTGTGACGTCACATATATATATATATTAGTTGTAAAGGTATTACACGGCAATTTAGGGGGGACTCGAGCCGACGGGAACACAGGGGGGACGTTTTCCATCACGCCGTAGGGGAGGGGCGGAGGAACCCCCGCGAACACCCAAATACAAAGAGCGGGGGTCCGGAGACCCTCCCCTCCCGAGGGGGGGAAATAGTCCCAACCCTGTCGTTCCCGGAAGGCCGAGAGACCCGACTCCTCCATGGGTGCGGTCTACCCTTGGGGTATTCTTTAAGTTAAAAAAAAACCACAAAATTTACTAAAAAGTCTATTTAATTTAACGAGTAACGTATAAAAAAGTCTCTAAATAGCTTTCTACTCATATTTACTATAATTATTCAACAATGTATTTTTTTTACATTTCCGCACTCAAATTTGTTAAACAACATTGCCGTGTAATTCCTTTTCCCGGTAGCTGTTGTAGTTTTTGAAGATATGGATTGTGGCTCTTTCAGACCTCTGATATATATAATATATATATATATATATATATATATAGTATATATAATATAATATACTATATATATATATATATATTTATATAATATATAATCGTAATATATAGTATAATATAATATAATAATATATATATATATATAATATATATAATATATTATAATTTATAATATATATTATATTTACTGTATATATTATATTTATAATGATATAGTATATCATATATATACTATTATATATATATATATATATAATATATTCGATGTCGATACCTAATCGATATATATTCGATATATATATATATGAAGGTCAGAAAGAAACTTAAGTTTTACATATATATAAATAATAAAATATATAATATATTATATATATAATATATATATAGTTATATATTATATATAATATATATATCTATATATATATTAATATAATATATATATATATTAATATATAATATATTATAACTATTAGGCTAATATGAAGAATTCGTGCTCGACCTGCAAAATCGATATTTGTTACACAATATCGGAGGAAACCCATTTGGGAACGAACTAGATGTTGTGACATGGGCTATATTCCTTTTTGGGCATTATTTGACCTTTTCAATAAAATATTATATAATAGTATATATAATGTCATTAATTTTTAGCATCTGAAGAGTGAGGACCACATGATCATTCTTCTTATTACAACAAACATTTCGTTTCAGACCTCTTGAAATGATATAGCTAGGTTAGCATGTCTTGCATACATTTTGGTTTTCATAGTAGTTTTAAATAAGGTTGTGAAAAGTGTTAGAAAAATTAAAATTACGATAATAATTTTTAGTTGTTCATAGTAATAATTTAAAGGTTTGGGAAAAGTGTAAGAAAGAATTTGAAATTACGAAATAGGAGGAAAGCTTTATTTTTATGTCATAGAACATTGCCTCCAAGGTAAACGTTTTCGGCAAACTTTATTCACTGGTTTATCAAATTTTTTAGATTGACGCTCAAAAACTCTGTCGAAGTTCTACCATGTAGAGACCCTAACATTTTACTCTAGTTGTTTTTATCAAATTAGTTGTCCATTTTGAACTTTTTTAATAAAAACCTAGTGCCTTCAATTTTGACGTTAGGCGAACATTTAACATAACATCGAATGGTAGTTTGCTAGGTTGTTGGAAATGGTTTAACTTTTTCCATAAGCTATATATATATATAAATATATATTATATAGTCATATATATATATATATATAATATATATATAATATATATATATTATAATAATTATAGATATATTTTCAAATAGTCATTATATAATATAATATATATATATATATATATATATATATATAATATATATCTATATTTATATATATATATTATATCATATATATATATATTAATATTTATAATATAATATATTTATATATATAAATATATATATTAATATATATAATATATAAGTAATATATGGCATTTAAAGCCCCTAAAAGGAGTATTTAACCCCTTTTATCGAGCCGATGATGGACGGAGGGGGGGACGTTTCATACCGCGGAGGGGAATGGTCGAGGAACCCCCGCGAAACACCCAAGACAAGAGCGAACCGAGAGACCATCCCCGGAGGGGGGGAGGTAGTTCCCTCCCGTAGTCCACCTAGAGGCCGAGAGAACCCGACTTCTGACATCCGGGCGGACTACCCGTGGGTAATCGTTAGTGATCTACCGCACAAAAACAAATCTCCAAAAATGATACTTTTGGGAGCTTATTCGCAACAATCTATCGTACTCAAAATCTCAAAACATTTTGGGACTTTTATTTACTATATAAGTACATAGTATATTATATAGTATATTATATATCTATATTATATATATATATATTATATATGTAATATATATATATAGTTATATATAATATACTATAATATAGTATATGCAAAGATCGATAGTATCGATTATTAGTCTTATATATTCGAATTCAAAGGTCGACGAAATGATTCAGCATTGTTAACTATATTCATAAGGTATATATATATGAACTTATATATAGTGTATATGTATATTATTCAAACCGTTTACCAATGATCTATTTAATTAATATGAGTATATTATTATCTATATTATGTATATTATAATATAGTATATATATGATATATTTATATATATATATTATATATAGTATTATATATATATATATATATATATAGATAGTGATAAAGGGGGTTTAAGTATACCGAGTATATTATATCGTATATAACGCGTATATAGTAGTTTAGCCGTGTTAATAAGGTTTAGATAAGGTGTTAGCTGACTCAACAGCATTGCTTCCTCGAGCCTCTAATGATGAATCCTGCCTACGCCCATATTCAAATAGGGAAGATATATTAATTTAACATATCAAATATAGTAGAGTGGTATATATATACATAAGTATGGAATTATTATATTATATAGATTACTTTATATATTTATAATATTATATAAGTATATCGGGACTATAACGTACGTAATAATCCAGTAGCTGTGTTATTGCAGTAATTAATCTGTATTATGTTCAAGAGAAATAGTTTACGCTAGCTATATTTGCACAGATATATTTTAGGTAGTTATATATATATATCTAATTATGATGCGTTATAGTGTTATAATAGAGAGGATAAGCATATATAGTATATGAGATATTATTAATATGTATATATTAATATTAGGTAGTATTGTAGCTATTTATATGGTATTCAGAAATAAGTCATATTAGTTAGATTAAAAGATAAAAAATGCAAAACATACGCTGTACGGATTAAGATACATTAAGTTAGATAGGATATAGTAGTTATTTTTAGTTATCTGACCTAATATTGAGGATGGTTAGGGGACTGTAATATATAGGCGGTGTCTAGGCTGTTCAGGACGAAACAGACTGTTCTATTACACAATTACTATATATATATATAATAGTATATATAAATAATATATAACTATATCTTGCCTATAATCTAATTCCATATACGGCGTTGCTCACTAGGTATATATACGTAATATATAGGTAAGGTAGAAGTTAGCGTTCGTGTATCACGATATAAGGTAAGTGGCGTATCTTAGTATTACTAATTAAGATTGATCATGATAATAGTGATAATTATTCTATAAGGCTTATATATATGATATCAACAGACCGTAGTAATAAGCATTATTCTCCTTTGGAGTACGCAAAAACAATTATTTGCAAGGAAACCAGGGCTGTATATTTCAAAAGCCAAATGATGAAAGGAAAGACACAATTTAAAATGGACTCTTAGATAAAAAGTGCGGTAGAGTTATAATAGTTAGTAATTAGTTATTCGGGGTTAATTACTAACTTTCATGTAATCTAATGGGATTGATGTATCTTTATAGTGTTTCCTAACAAATAAATCCTTAAAAACATCGGGTCTGGCAAACATATAAGGTTCATTTTTTTTTTTATAGTATCGGAGCCAGAGATCTATGGGGGTAAATGAAATAAACGTAAAAATATAGCGTGTGGCCCATTTATTATAATTATTATAATAATCGCAATATATATATAACTAAATAGTATTTAAAATCTAGCAATGATATAGTAATATATATATATTATATAATGGTATATATAAAATATATATATAATTATATTATAATTCTATATATACTAGACTGATATATAATATTTCATAAAATAGTAAATATAGTATATATATTATATATATATTAAATATATTATATAATATAATATATATATAAATATATAGTATAATTAGCTTATATATATATATATATATAATATATATAAATATATATATATATAGTATATCAGTGGCGGCTTTTTGGGGGTAGGCAGAGTAAGCAACGCCTACTTTGCCTTTAGTGACAGCAAAAAATATTAAAAAGTTAAGCATATATATATAGTATTATTATTTATAGGAACTTTAACTATATATATAGATATATATATATATATACTAATACTATATAGTATTATATATAGTATATACCTAATATACTATATATAAATTTCATGTCGAAGTACGTCGATGATAAGCCGCCAACGGTAATTTCACTTGATTCACCTTTTTTAATATAGCGATCAGTGGCAACTTTTCTTCCGAGTTACAAAAATAATTCCGTTTTCTTTAAGTCTAGGCAACCTCTGTAATTGCCTGTCGACTCTAGTAGCAGTCATCTTTTTTTTAATACAGACTCTTGCTTTATAAATAATAATAATCTAAGATATGAATTCTTATATATATATATTGTATATATAAATCTATAATATATATATATATATATATAATAAGTTTATATATATAGTTAGATATTATATATATATTTAATATAGAGTATATATATATAGGTAAATCGTATAATATTAAGTATATATATTAAGTATATATAGTATATATAATAATAAGTATAATAATTTGATTTGCCTAAACGCTCAAGTAAATATTTGACCACAATGAGGCCACCCTTCAGAATATGACTATAGAGAACCCAAGTATACTATTCATGTATATACATAACAGTGATGTATATTATTCTATACTACGAAATAACTCACGGCGTTATTATATATTAGTAGCTATGTATATATATAGTATTACTAATAGTACTATGATCAGATATATATATTATACTAAGTACGTTGATGTCTACTAACGTATATATGATAGATATACTATGTTTGTATATATACTATATATACTACATATATATATATATTTATATATATATAGTTGTATATTATATAGTACTATATATTAACACTATATATATACTTAAATATGGTATTATATATATATATGATAAACATTATAATCATATATATATAAGTAGGATATATATATATATAGATATCGTGATAACTACATATAAGGCTATGATATAATATATCTAGATAGCGAGTTATAACTATAGTTACTTATAGCCGTGTAATATAGCTTAGTTACTATACTGATAGCGGGTAATACTGCATTTAGAGCATAATATATCATGCTGTTATACGTATCGTATAAGATTATAGTATAGTAATAGAGTAAGTAGGGTAGCGAATTGTACTCTAACGGTCGTTCTATACAAGTATGTTACCCGGATCAGGTACAGATATAACTGTGATACATATATATATAGTATAATATAGATATATTATATCTATAAAGTATTGACTATATATATATATATATATTTATAACATATAATATCTTATAGTACACTATGAGTGATAGCGTAGGACTATATAGACAGCAGTATAAGGGTGTTATATATTAAGTATAATGTATATAGGTATACGTTATAATTATATATAATTGCACTACTATACTATATATAATTTCTATGTTAAAGCTAAGCAACCACTGTATAATCTATATTAAATAATTATTAATATATTGTATACGATATGTATATACTTAAACTAACATTAGATATGCGAATAGAATGTTTTGAAAAAGATCAGAGTAAAATTAATGCCATAAAATTGATCGGAAATTTATCGAGAATAGAGATGTGATTTCAAAGTAAGGAAAATACTCAGACCGGAACCAAAAATTCATTTTTTGTTCCAAACGTAACTTTATTAAGCTACAATTCACAGGTGACACGATGGTCTCGTTTTTACCATCTCACCGGATTTCTAATAAGACAAATTATACAGTTTTCGAGCTATTTTCGGAACAAAAGATTTTCAAGTCTTTTTTTTCTATGGAATAATTGTTCGACAAGAAAATTATTAGTATATACATATATAATTAAATATTATACATATTTTACTATTATATTATATATATATATAGTATAATATAATAGCGTATATATATATATATATATAATATATTATATATATAATTATAATATTATATATATATATACAATATATATATCGTATATATATATATATATATTATAATAATATATCTAGTTATATAATATATATATATATTATAGTGACATTTATTATATATATATAATATGATAATATATTACTATAAATACTATATATATTATATTATATATATATATTTAATAATATTTATACTATTTATAACATATGAATATATTTATTAATAGTATATAATAATATATATAATATTAAGTATTATATTATATTATTAACTTAAAATAATATATATATATTAATAACATGTATATTAAATATTATATATATATATGTAGTATATATATTATCCATTGTCAACAGATTATATTTATCTAATTAATCCCTACGAATATAAATATTATATATATCTATATATATATTAGTATATACGGAATATGAATGTTAGATAGGATATATTGATATGCTATTTCGAATATTGAGTACTATACTGTACTATATTTATAATATTTTTTGACCCTCTGGGAAATCGAATGTTAGGATAGATAATTGATATATATAAGAAATATAGGTATTATATATATATATATGTAATAATACTTGAAATTAATATTACTAGTCTATTTTACTTTATTTATATATATTAATAATAATTATATTTAATATTATTTATGCTTGTTTAACTCAAATATGAATGCAATATGCATTTTACACGCAAGTAAATGAGAAGAAGATTGCGCCCTTTAAATATTTTTAGTTAATATATATATATTATATGTTCCCCTATATATGTATATATATTACCTATAATATCATATAATATATATATATCTATATTATAAAATATATATAATATAATATATACTATATGATATATATAATATTATATATATATAATATAGAGTAATATATATATATTAATATATAATATATATATTGAGGAGAGAGAGACGAGGAGGAGAGAAGAGGAGAGAGAGGAGGGAGAGAGAGAGAGAGAGAGAGAGAGAGAGAGAGAGAGAGAGAGTTTTCCAAAGCTTTTAAAATTTTGGTATTAGTTTCAAACCAATGAAATTTTTGAGATTTCGTATGAGTTCCGCAGTGCCTATGGACGAGCCGCCACTGATTATGTATCATTAGAATACATTAGAAATATTGAGATGATCTATTTATCAAAGAGGCCCAGTTAGGTTAATTAAATGGCAAAACTCAATGCATTTTTCTTTAGAGGTCTTTTAGCTTAAACTTTCTTTGCGCACTTTTCGTCTTTGCCTTGACCCTTTCGTGCGTCTTATTTTTTCGCTTAGATCATCCAGCATTTCCATCCAGCATCTCATCTGTAACATCTGTAATTCGTCTTTTTAATACCTCTCGAGGGTTAGCTCCAATGGCTATATCTTGTATAGTATGCATCCCTATTCTTATAGCTTTTTTACCTATATATTTACCACCTTTTCTAAATAGAGGCATAGCGCTTCTCCGTAGTTTAGAGAACAATCCGTCTAACACATGCCCCCTTTGAAATTTCGCTCCTACAAACATTCTGTCAGCATACATTATTAACGGAGCTTCTTTCTTATACTATCTTTATACTGTGAGAGTATGTTAATGTATGAAAATATAACTAACTACACCTCTTATATATATATATAATATTAACTTTGTCTATTTCTTCAATTTTTTTCTAACAGCATATAGAACACCGATTGGCTAGCTATGGTTGCCGGATTGGTCACTGCTGGTTTATTTGCGTCCCTCCATGATCGTTGGATCGAGGCTTTATTCGCCAGGCTTACGTTTGTGAATTGGAATCGCTCGTCCTAGCTACATCCTTTATTATGCAACGCGTAAGATTTAAAATGTGATCGGATTCAGAAGGCCAGGTAATGACATTAGTAAAATTATTAGCGGCGGTCTTTGGGAAAATACACTACTCTTAGTAGAGTGACCTTGATATCACCCACATATTGATGTTCAACTATATCGGTGTAAGCATATGCCATACCTGGGTGGTCGAGCATCTCTGAAGGGATATATGTATAATGCAGTGCTCGGTCTTCTTCTACCAGATGACTACGAGGGAAAGAAGGGTTGGTTCTCCGCAGAAACTATGACCCGCTTCAGCATAGTAAGGATATCATGAAGGATATCTAACATTTACATTATGTTCGCCAGGCACCATATTTACGCTACCATGCTGATCGCCTGAAAAAAAAACACATTATGGTCTACACCAGCTTTTGATCTTAACGATATTAATGCTTCATCTTCATAGGCACGCATATCAGTGTTGTAGACCATATCCTTGAACATATTACTCGCGGCAAAGAGTTTATTTAAAAAACTAAAAATAGCAGGTACCGATTTAAAATAGGCCTTCCTTAGGACAAATTTTTCATAGAAGTATTCTATTCCATCCATTGTCACCCGTTTCAGATCACCCGTGTTTTTCACTTCTAATATAGTTTCAACACAATCTACACTCCTGTATACCAACATCCAGTATAGGTTGTGAGGAATATTCTCTATGTCTGTATTTAATATCATCTCACATAGCCCTACTTCGTACATCCCTCTTTCAAGCTGTATAGGATTCATTAATTCGGTTGTGAAATCTGAGACTTTATTATCAGGATGTAGATCCAAAGACGCCGAAGATGGCAGAGTTAAATAGAAATGATCTACACTCTCCATGATTACAATGGCAACTGATTAATGTTTCTTGATTTCACTAGTTTTTATATATGAATTAAACTTGGCAGGATAGCCCACTCATTTCTCTAGATAGTGCTTATTTTTATCCTTTCCCTTTGAATCTAATATTTTTTCTATTTTATATACATTACTCTCAGGATCGAAGGGTATTTTCTGTATTTCTTGTTTATAAAATCCTCCTTTTATGGATTCTCCATCTAAGCCTTTGAGATAATATAATTTCAGACCTTCAATAGGAAAATTCCTTATACTATCTACTATAAAAACTTCTCTAGACCACCCAGCTTCATATCCTTTTCTAAACCTGTTATCAGCTCTAGACACTCCTACAAAATCATTCACGTTTATGCTCGATTTATCTTTAATTTTTCCCCTCTAGGGTTCTGTTGAACACATGTTTTATCTTAAGCGTTTTTAAAGAAGTTGTCTTTATGGTTTTATGGAAAGATCTGTTATAAGAATAAGATAGGTCGTCCAGTATGTCAATATACTTAAAAGTATTCATTTTAGTAAAGTATCTATGCATTCGTTCTTTGATCGTGCGCTGAACTCTTTCTACAATAGCAGCTTTATTTAGGGAAAATATGTTAAAATATCCTATATCGTATTCAGTAATAATTGAAACTCTCCCCCTAGAAATTTGCTATCCCTATCCGTGCAAATCAATTTTGGATATCTATCATCATCCCTTATAATTTCTTTCACAGCAGACGCCACTGTATCTGATTTTTTATCTTTTAAAGCTTTTAACCATAAGTATCTAGAGTATACGTCAATAGTGAATGGTATGTGTTGAAACCCCTCATTATAAGAACTGTATTTAATCATCTCAATTAAATCTAGCTGCCAAACATTATCGAGGTGACGGGCTATGGTTGTCCTGGTAGGAAATTTTCTACGAATAGGTTTATGTAAAGTAAAAGCTTCCTCCCCCTCTAAGTATTTTTTCAATTCTTTTTTATCGACCTCCGGAAACTTTGAAGCAAATCCGGATGAATCCCCCAAAACTATTAGGTTCTTTTACGCTGCAATAATATTTATCAACTTCTGACTTTGCCTCAATGTTCAATACTGACATAAGTAAAAAAAATTATATATATATATATATATATATATATATATATATATATATATATATATATATATATATATATATATATATATATATATATATATATATATATATATATATATATATATATAAATATTACTAAAAATTATTTTCTCCTATTATATTAATACGCTTTAAAAAATGTCCCAAAGAAAGACACAAAGAAATGACAAAAAGACATTAACCAAAACAAAGTAGCTTCACTATTTTATTTTTTAATAAGAGATTAAATGAAAAAAATCGTTATGTGAGATTTTTGTCTTTTTATATATTGGACATATTTATATGTATATATATATATATATATATATATATATATATATATATATATATATATATATATATATATATATATATATGAAAAAATAATAATAAGTAATTATGAATTAATCCATTTAAGTTTAATGTAGGGCGATTTTCTTATTCTTCCTCTGGTTACACCTTAAATCTATTTGAGAAAGCGTAAGAAGTGCCTGAGAGACTTGAACCGGGTCTTGGTGCCTGGGAACCAGTTACAGTTAGACCAACCAGTTACAGGTCCCTTCTTCCAATCAAGTGAGAGATCGGCTATCAAATCCACAATATTTGATCCTTTAATTTTTTCATCATCGATAAAGATTTGTCCTAATTCATCCCATGATAATTGATCTTTTAAAATATTATATAAAGCTAATCCTACTTTGCAAACCTCTATTTGGTAAGCTTTCCTCCAGGATATTTTTAAAACTTTCTTCATTTTTCACTTCATGTTTTACATCAGCTTGTAGATTTGTATCATCTGGGGTCGATTTACTTAATGATGCTTGTAGATGTAAGTCTTTATGATCTATTAATTTTTGTATGGCATCTTGATATAAAACACGTTTCTCGTGGATGTTAATGTCTGAATTTAATATCCGATACACTTTTTTCTCGTAATTGGTTATCTGTTCAACTTTAGGATCATATAAACTGAAAGATAGATGTTGTCGATACGACAGAGAATCATTCAGAACATGAGGAGTCTGTTGATGTAACTGTTGATGATTTTGTAGAGATTGTAAGACGGATGCAGGGTGTGGGGATAGCTAAACTATGTGAGGTTGTGGTTGAGGAGACTGTGGAGAGGGATTTTGCATGGTGGATGTATTATTATTATTATTATTATTATTATTATTATTATTATTATTATTATTATTATTATTATTATTATTATTATTTTACAATTCATTTTCACATACTCGTTATACGGCAAAACAGCAATCTTCTTCATTATTGGGTTATCCATGGTTATCAAAGGAGCTATGACGGAAAAGAGTAAAAAGGTAGGAATACTCCACCTCCTTTCTGCAGTAATTTCATTTTATTTTTCAGATTTTTTATGTTAAGGGAGAGTTTTTTAATGATGTTTCTATGACGGCGAAGCTTCACCTTCTGAGGCCTGTTAAGAGAAACATTTCCTTTTATAAGATTTAGACAGACTTCGCATACACACTGGATGAATTTCTCATCCCCGCAGATTAATTTACGTTTTTCAGCTGGTTTCAGATTTTAAAATTTTTTTATAAGAGGTAAATACTTTCAACTAGAGTGCTCATTAATCAGTTATGTATACAGTTTCAATTTCTAAGGGTAGAATGTTGGAACAAAGCAGAACTCTATACGTGCTTTTAGGGTGATGTTCACACATTAAATAACCATAAGGTTTCGAGGTAACTTCTTTATATACCTTTAAGAAGTTTTTACGTTCTAGGAGAAACATTTGAGAGGCTAGTACATTGATCTGACTCACATCTCTTCCCTGCCAAAGCAGCAGTAAATATTGGGCGTTTAAAAATACATCTCTCATATACTTATTCTGATGAAAAATGTTCTGGATGATGAAAAATACAGAAATATTTAAGTGGTGTTAATATACAGTGAACGTTTAAGCTATGTCTTCATTCAACTTATGCATTAAATTATCTAATACAATAATTTTATGACCTTGAACATTTTCCAGTGATTTAATGTCATATATTCCTTCATGAAACTGAATTACATCTTTATATTCTGTAAATTTTTCCTGATAAACATTGTAGCACCATATTATATTTAATGGATCTTGTTCGAAAATATCAGTTTCTCTTAAAATATTTAATAACATAAATGTTTTCCCACGTCTTGTGGGTCCTGTTACAAGACATGCAGCAGGACTTCGGAAAATGAATTTACCCACTTCTAATTTTAGGAACAAAATCTTTTTCAAACCTGTTGTAATCCTTAAGCAATCTTTTCACAAGGCATTATTTTTTATAAATACTTATAGCTATTTATGTTTTTTTTATATAATATATATATATATATATATATATATATATATATATATATATATATATATATATATATATATATATATATATATATATATATTAATATATTCCAAAGTTTATAAACAATGAAGTTAGTTTTTACTAAAATGTATGTTTCAGATAGGACTTGGAAACAGTAAAGCGTTACAGTATGGCATTAAAGCCGTAAAGGCAAAGCGCTAGCCAGGGCGAGGAGGGTCCCCTATTGGGGCTATTTTGCGCTACTGCCTTATTGAGTTATAGTTTTAATATTCATTTTTTTTTTATTAAAAAATTTAACAATGAACCAGGGTTTTCTATAAATAAAATTAAGAATGCTTAAGTATAAAATAAAATGGTTGACTCATAGTGTAGAAAACATATTGCTTGAAATAAAGCCCTGACGGTGTAACACTTTGTTAAAAACAATTTACATTAACGTCAGAACTACGAGAAATATTTTCGCGCGTTCGCGCGGTAATAATACACCCGAGAGGCGCATGCGTCGGTTTACAACGTCGGGGGCGCACACCTTGCACACACCTTTGGCCTTCACGCAAACGCGTTTAGAGGTGAGCCCGTCTTCCTCGGGTACGCACTCTGTGACTTTTTTTTTTTCATCAAGACCCCTCCTTCTGGTCCTCAGACTCTTTTGAGAATACTGAAACTATGTTATTCATGTTCTGCACTTAATACGGAGAGCCGCGCAACACATTAATATTATGGTGATAAGTACATATTTACTAATTCGACACCGCACCGGTCCCGCACCGGTCCCGCACCGGTGTTGGTAACAACACCTACAATCACTCATTTGATCCGTTGTATGAGACTTCTTTTTTTCCTTCACTCAACTTCCCTTCGTCTT